>CM032491.1:8884451-8896277 GCA_019059595.1 Marasmia exigua
TTCGGCTTCTCTATCGGGTCGCACCAGTGTGTGCCGCCTGTTCACAAACATAAGCAGTGAGGGTGATAAATAGATAGATAAATACACTTCATTGCACAAAGGTTTACAGATCTTTGTTTATGATCCTAGTACAAGGTTTCACAGCTCCGAGATAGGTAGCTCAAGCACCTTACGGATATCAGAATCAACAGCGGAATTACAAATACATGCATATAATTAAAAAAAAAGAAATTCAAAATTCAAAAGTACTTTATTTGCATAGGCTTACATACAGCTCTTACAAATCGTCATACATGAAAAATATAAATTATAGCTATGTATACTATACATGTAATTAAACATATATGTCGATACAAAAAATATAAGAAATGAATAAATATAATGTGATTCTACCACCGGAATCGGAAAGTTGATTCTGACGAGAAGATCCGGCAAGAAACTCGCCAGTTACTATTTTCTTTTGTAACATACTTTGTAATATACATACTTCTAAAATACAAACAGACGTGTTCATGCACACAAACATTTATACTATTTATTTAATAATTGTGCACTACTTTTTAATCTGTTTTTGCACTCGAAATTTGGATTAACACCACAAGTGGCCGTTTTTGGTCGGTTATTCCAATTTTGAGTACAAAAGCATACCCAAAAGTTAAGTATACTTATACTAGTATTTAAGTATAATAAATACTTATGAAATAAATACTTATGAAATAAATAGTATTTAAGTGTTTTCGGAGACAGCTTCGAAATTGTTAAAAAGATAGCCGGTTTGCTGCTGCTGGCATGATCATCAGCACCCAGAGAAGGAAAACTCTGCATTTACATCAAAACCCTCGCCAACCCGTCTGCCAAGCGTGGTGAGTATGGCAATTACCCCTCATGTGATTGAGGAAGGCCCGTGCCCCAGCAGTGGGGACTTAAATGGGCTGATGATGATGATGATGAGCCGGCGTCGCTAGTGTGCCCTACACGTCACTTTAAGGTACGGAACCCTAATACGCCAGAACTCACCCGAGGCGGAAGTGCAGAAGGTGAGGTTTGAAGGGAGAGGCTCGGAGTACTCGTCGAACTCTACGGAATCTGGGATGGATGACGCCATCTCATTGCTCCAAGTGCCGATCTCGAAGCCCTGCAAGAAACACCTTCATATAATAATAATAATAATAATTCTCACAACATCTCATACGTTACCCTGATTCCGTACTAAGTAGCTTAAGCACTTGTGTTACAGATGGGTCGTTCTTCTTTTTTTACGACAATAAGCCCGTCCTCAGTGACTTATCAAGTAATTAATTATATAAAAAAATATACGTTACACCATCAAGATATTCTTAATTTAACATGAAATAATGACATTGTTTTATCACCTCGTAGGTACTTTAGCATGATTTAACAATGTAAAAAAATATATAAAGCGTGACAGAGGTGTAAATGGCACTAATTTCGGGGGACGTGACGGAGGTGTCCATTTTAATCAAAAAGTATTCTTTATCAATTAAATTTTAGATCATGTAATAGTCCATCTGTAAAATAGTACATTATCAATTATAGTCTGTTATATAAAAGTTAAATGTTGATGTGTAAGTTTGGCTCATTGTCGATAAAAAAGAAGAACGACCCAGATATCAGACAACAGAGGAACACAAATATATACTTAAATACATATATTACACCCAGACACTGAACAAACACAAGTGTTCATCGCACGAATGTTTGTCCAGGGTGGGGATCAGACCCACGACCTTTGGCGCAAGAGGCAGGGTCACTACCCATTGCGCCATCCGGTCAGTCATAATAACATCCTCCAACCGATTACGGCTACGGCGGCCGATCGTAAAGATCAGCTGATCTTATATAATACGTAGCTTGAATACGTAGCTACGTACGCAAGATATATTAGAGTGATCAAGTGTGTGCGGAACACAAGTGCACTCTCTATTCCCTTACCCTCATATTCCGATTGTAACGCAGCCTGCAGGGGCTTCGTTATACTACATAACTACTCATAAAGAAAGTTACCTTTGGTGTTAACTATAGAGCTTCGTTTTCCGTTTGCTATAGAGCTTGTATATCATTTTATGATTATGTCTTGTATTAGCATTACTCTTATATGTGTTATTTTAATGTTCCTTGTACATTTTTATCTGTAAATAAATTTAAAGTTATTGTTGTAAATATTTAGATTGTCTATCTGACATTGTCCGACAGCTGACGTTGTCTAACTGTTTTTATTTTTTCTATCGAATTGTCTATTCAAATTTAACTATGGAGTTTAGCTATGTTTCGAGAATATTCTATATTGTATGAATTTTAAAATTTAAATGTTGTAGAATAGAATGCGCATGGGCAATATAAGAGGACGCACATGGGCAGGACCACCGAGTCTACCACCAGCTCTGAAGAAGCTCAGAACCTCAAGCTATAACAGTGCCAGTATACGTTTACCCGTAGAGTAACGGTGCCGGGGCACGAAGGGTGTTGCCTCCCTGCACCTACGCGCGTCTACCTTCCTTCGTGCGCGTATCCGCGTCGCGCCTACCCGCGGCCGGCTTGCGGCGTGCGCGTATCTGCGTCGCGCGCCCCATTTGCCGCCTCCTGCGCTCGGCGGAGCCCTACCGCCCGCCTCTTGCGACACTGGATCCTACCGGCGCGCTGCCTGTGCTCACCCTGTGTTACCGCCCTACCACGGTTGCCCATTTTGAACTTTTACCTTGTATATATATTTAGTGTAGTGTACCGGTGTAAATAGCTAGTTTTAAGTTAGTTTTAAGTTAGATTTAAGTTTTTTTTTGGACGAGCCATCATTGTACATACCACTTATAATTATAGCCCTCTTCCCTCTATTCTTATCTTTTCTTCTTCCCCCTACCTTTTAGCTCCGTAACCCTCCGTTACGCGACACGATGGGAGACCAGCGTGACACGACCGGAGCGGGATTGGGCGTAGGGGAGTACACACACAAGTGAACAAGTGAACACAAGTCACAAGACCGTGGGTGGTGCCACGCTTCGGCATGAACGGGCCGGCTCGACCGGAGTGATACCACGGCCTCAAAAAAAAGCGGCGTCGAGCAGCATTGTGCCGGAGGCCCAATCCGGGGGAAAGGGAGGTTTAAAGGTTGGCGGCGCACAATTCAATTCAAAATGTATTTATTTCAATCTCAAACTAGAATCTATATTGTAATATGAGACACTAAAAAGATTGAAAAAAAAATTTGCGAAAAAAACCGCTTTCAAAAACCACGAACTAAAACGTGTCAAATAATATTTTTAACACTTTATACACTCCAAATAACATTTTATACAGTACACTCGAGAAAAGGTGTTACCGAAGTCGGCGCCTAATCCCTGTTGAATAATTGAATGTTGTATTAAATTACAAGATAGTATTGGGCGCCGACTTCGATGACACCTTTTCTAGAGTGTACTGCTGTAAAATGTTATTTGAAGTGTATAAAGTGTTAAAAATATTATTTTACAAATTTTATTTCGTGATTTATGGAGGCGGTTTTATTTCGCAGAATTTTTTTTTTAACAATTTCAATTTATTTAGTATTTACACCTAACTTTTGAGTCTGCTTTTGTACTCGAAATTTGAATTATCGCCAAAAACCGCCACATACGGCGTAAATCCCAATTTAGAGTACAAAAACAGATCAAAAAGTAGTGCACAATTATTAAATAAATGTTTGCTTAGAGACTCCCGCTCCGAAATTGTTTGAAGTAGATCCGGTTTAGTTGCTAACAATTTAAATCGATTGGTGTCGCTAGTTAGGGCTACCCGTCGCCTTAAAGTCCCAAGTGTTAGGGCTACCCGTCGCCTTAAAGTCCCAAGTGTTAGGGCTACCCGTCGCCTTAAAGTCCCAAGTGTTAGGGCTACCCGTCGCCTTAAAGTCCCAAGTGTTAGGGCTACCCGTCGCCTTAAAGTCCCAAGTGTTAGGGCTACCCGTCGCCTTAAAGTCCCAAGTGTTAGGGCTACCCATCGCCTTAAAGTACCAGAGTTTATAAAAGTACTTACACTTTCAGCGTCCTCTTTTTCAGCCAGAATGTCGTTAATGGTCTTCTCTGTCGGTTCTTCCGACGTCTTCTGTTCATCTGCCTTCTCCCTCTCACCTTCTTCTCTGTATCACGAGAAAAAAGGAAATACCTATTTCACGACTGTGTGTTATAGAGAGCGAGAGTTCTACCACATAAGGAGGAAAAGCTACTGTTCCACGTCCTCATTTTTAGCATGCTTTTTAAGCATGTAAAATATGAGCATGCTTAACAAACTGCCCACATTTGCTATTTTATTTTATTTTTCATTTTAAAAGTTTTTGGAAAACTTACAGCTAGATTTAGGGATACAGTCACAGAAAAAAAAACATTGAGGGCCAATTACAAGTTTCCACTGATAATCACTTGGTTGTTTAACAGAAATGCGAGTGGGTAATGTTATGGCCGTGTGGTCCCCGGCAGAGTAGAATAGGCCACCCTCACTCTTACCGAGGTGTCGTAAAAGGCGACTAAGGTAAAGCTGCTGGCATGATCATCAGCACCCAGAGAAGGAAAACTCGGAAGAAGAATGAGTGGGTAATGTTAAGAAAGAAAAAAGTTACTAAATTACAAATAAAACGAACAACGTATTTGCCACTCTTAGAAGAAGAAATATTGAAATTGATCAAGTCATCTGACATTATCAAGAAAATAGTTTTTTTAATTTTCGCGTTGCATTATAACTTATAATTAATCAAGACGGGATTTAACACCAGCAGACGACGCCGTGCTCCGCCAGTCCGCCTCGTGACCACGGCTGCTGTAACGTAGCCGAAACGTCGAGTCAAAATATGTGAGTACACAATGTTGTATCAAATAATAAATATCGTGTTAAATCCCGTCTTGATTAATTATAATCATGAGGAAAAATAAATTAAATAAAATTTGAGAAAAAGTTATCATTCAGTACACGTTTCAATTTAGAAATTGAAGTGTTGAACAAGTCAATATCAATAAGCATGCTTTTAACCAATAAGGAAGCACTGTTTACACGCGCTTTAGCACTCCGCGACCCTCCCCCTTCCACCCGCACTTCTGGTAGCATGCTAAAAAATCGACCGGCGTGCGATTTTCGAGCATGCTTAAAATTAGCATGCTTATTAGTAGCACAGCGACGCCTATCGATTTTAATTTTTAGCTACTAAACCGGATCTATTTCGGATACAATTTCGGTTACAACCCCTCGGCAAACACTTATACTATTCATTAAATAACCATGGACAAATGTTGGATCCAACGCGTATGCGAAAAACTGATTCACGCCAAAAGCGGCCACTTTTGGCTTGAATAATTTTTTTGCGTATAAAAATGGACCCAACATTTGTGCATGGTTATTTAATAAATAGTATAAATATTTGCCGAAAGGTTGTAACCCCGAAATTGTTTAAAATAGATCCGGTTTAGTAGCTAAAATTCAAAATCGATTGGCGTCGCTAGTGAGCCCTACCCGTCACCTTAAGAATAATATTGGACTCTTTAATAAAGCTGGTAATCCTAGAAATACAAGGAACTAATAACCCTTATAAACTTGTTTTAAAAAATGCTCCAAGAACTACTCTTTATATGAAGAATTCTTTAAATATGAGTTTAAAAAATAAAAATAAAAATACGTTTATTGCTTTCTCATAAAACAAAACAGGTACATAGGTATTTCCGTAACACTAGAACTTATCTACCTTACATACTTCGTTTTTAAAATATTAACAATAATCTAGAGAAAGCAAAAGGCAGTGGCTCAGCTAATGCTGACATAGGTCAGCGCTGATTTTCAGCCGCTCCTACCCCTCTAAGGTCGAGTGCGAGGGTACGGATGCGAGGGCTTAGAACATAAATAACAAAAACAATAAATCAGTTTGAAAATCTATAACAAAATCGTCCATTATTTGATAGAAAATTGTATGCATGGCTACTGTATAGAAGTTTTTATAATATTAATGAGTTAATTGTGTAATTGCACAACCATTTTAAAAACAATTACATTATTTTTTAAGAAATTTATTGTAAATTTATGTACCGTGTTTCGAGTGAATATAATGAATTGAATTGAAGAATAATGAATAGAATTGAAGAATAATGATGATAAAGATGGGCATACCTCGGACTTCTTCTATCTTTGTCTTCTCTTTTCGAACTGTCGCTTTCGTCTTTTTTCTTATCACCTTTTTCTGTATCTGCGCTTAACACCTGTAATCACATGTTAAATTAAACGTATATTGTCTTTACCTATAATATTGGACTTTTATGGAAATGTTGTTTGAAATGGACAATACTAGATTAGACTCATAGAAATATAAGAAAAACAATATCAGAATTATTAAACAGCTTTATGGAGAAAAATGAAACTTTCCTACTTGTTTACAAAAGGTTGACGTCACTCGAATGATTCGACGCCATATTGCTGAATGAAGCGTTTTTGACAAATTAAATAATCCTTATATTTTATAAACGATATACTAATGATTTTTAATATTATTTAATCGTATTAGTTTATTATAAATTTTTTTATTATTGAATTTTTATGTAAATGAGTTTTTAAGTTACTTGAAATAAATATCATCGTCAGCCCATTTAAGTCCCCACTGCTGGGGCACGGGCCTCCCTCAGTCACATGAGGGGTAATTGCCATACTCACCACGCTTGGCAGACGGGTTGGCGAGGGTTTTGATATAAATGCAGAGTTTTCCTTCTCTGGGTGCTGATGATCATGCCAGCAGCTTTACCTTAGTCGCCTTTTACGACACCTCGGTAAGAGTGAGCCTATTCTACTCTGCCAGGGACCACACGGCGGCGAAATTGATATATTTATAATAAATGAAAATAAATATTATTTTTAGCGTTCTTATACACCAAAACATGACAAATATCGTATTGTGTTGACAGCTACCTCAGCCAGGCTCCAGCCGAAGTCCAGCGGCGGCCACTGGAAGCCGGGGCACGTGGACTCGTCTATCTTCGGGATGCCCAGCCCCACGTCGATGGCTACGGCTCGCCTGATCTCGTCGGCTATGAGCAGGGCGTTTATTCTATAACAAATATCAAGAAAAATAAATAAATATAAATCCAAATACATCCCATAAATAAAAATTATACACCGTGCTTTTTTAACCGTCTTACTCCCTTATTGACCATGGAAGAGCGTGGGAGAGCCACGCTTAGGCATAAATGGGCCGGCTCGACCGGAGTGATACCACGGCCTCACAGAAAACCAGCGTGAAGCAGAAAGCGGGGAAAGAGGGTACTCAGTTCGGAGGAAAGGGGGATTAAAAGGTTGGCAGTGCACTTATGACTCCACTGGTGTCGCGGGTGTCCATGGGCGGCGGCAATCGCTTACCATCAGGTGATCCATCTGCTCGTCTGCCACCTATCACATAAAATGAAATGGGGACATTGTACTAATGAACAAGAAACATTTTCCCCTAAGGAATATAGAGACTCATTTTTCGAGAAAATGTAACAGGACAAGTACGGACACCCAAACATAAATGTCTACAAATTTGACAAATTTCCTCAATAGATCTTTACCCTAACATAGTTTTCATTTGTTGAGGAAATTAGGCATAGTACCTACCTACATAGGTATTGGTTTTGTTCTGTGGCTGCGGAAGCCGCCAATAACGGCAACAGTATGTATGTAATAGTGTTTTTAAATTTATTTTTTACGTATCATGGCCAACTTGATCTGTTGCTTTCCGTGATCTTCGCATGTTAAAACTATTACTTACTTTATTTCTATCAGTGAAGACCTGTAATTAGCTTTAAGAAATTCATTGTAATTCTACTGTATTAAGACAGCTGTTGGTCTTCCGAATAAAATAAAATAAAATAAAATAAAACTTAAAAAAAAAAGATCACCTTCACATATAAATGTGACCAGTTGATTCATTGCAATTTGTATGGAACGGCGAATTCTGGTTAATGATTATAATAATTCTCACAATAATAATAATAATAATTCTCACAACATCTCATACGTTGACCTGATTCCGTACTAAGTAGCTTAAACACTTGTGTTACAGATATCAGACAACAGAGGAACACAAATATATACTTACAACCTGTGCGGATAAAAAATGGGATTAGAAATGGCGACGCATCTATTCACTTCTCGCTCGCACACTATTTGCGTCTATACTCGCACTTGTCTTTGACTGACCGGATGGCGCAATTGGTATTGACCCTGCCTCTTACGCCAAAGGCCGTGGGTTCGATCCCCACCCTGGACAAACATTCGTGCGATGAACACTTGTGTTTGTTCAGTGTCTGGGTGTAATATATGTATTTAAGTATATATTTGTGTTCCTCTGTTGTCTGATATCTGTAACACAAGTGCTTAAGCTACTTAGTACGGAATCAGGTCAACGTATGAGATGTTGTGAGAATTATTATTATTATTATTTATCTTTTTATTTCTGTTCTCAGCTTGTAGCTGGTATTATAGAGACTAGCCACGGGCATCAAGGCCAAGTAACTAGTCCTTTTTTACGCTGAATTTAAGTTAAAATTGCAGTCGTCCTGTAGGAATCGGCGGACTATGCGGCATGTGTTGAGGATGGCCGCCTTCTGCATAGTAATATAAGAATTTTCGGGGAGACCAAGTAGACGGATACACTGGGAGAGATATTTGGGAATTACTCCTGTACTTGAGAGCACTAAAGGGACTGTATATACTTTTTGCAGGTTCCATGTTCTAGTAATATTTATGAATTTTATCTGAAATCGCCTTTTGAATATTGTGTGTGTTGGGTACGGCGATGTCGATTAAATATGCTGTTTTATTAATTTTATCCAGAAGGGTTATGTCGGGTCTATTGCAGTGTATAGTTTTGTCAGTTAAAATGGCTCTATCAAAATACATCTTACAAATGGAGTTCTCAAGCACAGGTTTAGGTAAATATTGATAATATGGTTTGATGTCGGGAGTTATGAGCTTATGCATGATGGCTAGTTTTTGATGTATATAATAGGCAACTTGGTTATGGCGGTGTGTGTAGTCATTCTGTGTTAATAATGGGCATGCGTTAGTAATATGTTGTATAGTTTCCGGATATTTCTGACATTTTCGGCATCTATCGTCCTGTGTGTCCTTAATAATATATTTCCTGTAGTTTTTTGTACAAATAACTTGATCCTGGATGGCAATCAAAAATCCTTCAGTTTCGGGAAATAAATAACCTAATTTTAACCATTTGTTGGATAATTTATTATTACTTGTGGGGTGCGAGTATAGACGCAAATAGTGTGCGAGCGAGAAGTGAATAGATGCGCCGCCATTTCTGATCCCAGTCTTTATCCGCACAGGTTGTAAATACATATATTTACACCCAGATACCGAACAAACACAAGTGTTCATCGCACGAATGTTTGTCCAGGGTGGGGATCGAACCCACGACCTTTGGCGTAAGAGGCAGTAAGTAGAGTAAGTACCTAATAATAAGTCTCCGCCTATGGTTGTAACAATAGCCTTACAGGGCAGGGTCACTACCAATAGGGTATTTGACTAAGCTCGAGATTTTACAAAATATAAATATTTTATCAAAATATAGGTAAATATGTGCCAATAGCAAAAATTCTCAATCAAAAATATAACGTCTAGCCGGTTTTATGGTCATTCAAAGATTCATGGGCAAGTCCATTTTAAAAGTATGAAATTTAAAAAAAAAATATATACCATTGAATAACCCATATAATTTACACCAACTATTATAATGGAACCATTGACATAAACGAAACATTTGATATAGCTACCATACAAAATTCAAATGAAATGCATACAAAATACTTGCGTGTGACGTCACATCTCAGTAGCCATTTGTATGGAGCGTTTTGGGTTTGCCCAAAATAATGTGATTTTAAAGTTGTGATATCTCAGGTAGTTTAAATGAGAATCAAGTAATTCTTTCAACGATGTTTCTATCATTGAGAGGTCTTATGATGACACAAATGAAAAAACAATAGTCAAATACCGTATTGCGCCATCCGGTCAGTCTAGTATAGTGTAGTATATAGTGTAGTATAGTTAGGTATAGTGTTGTATAGTCGGTTGCTTGCCTGTAGAGCTCACTCTTACCGAGGTGTCGTAAAAGGCGACTAAGGTAAACCTGCTGGCATGATCATCAGCACCCAGAGAAGGAAAACTCTGCATTTATATCAAAACCCTCGCCAACCCGTCTGCCAAGCGTGGTGAGTATGGCAATTACCCCTCATGTGATTGAGGGAGACCCGTGCCCCAGCAGTGGGGACTTAAATGGGCTGATGATGAGTCGGTTGCTTGCCTGTAGAGCACGCAGGGCAGCGCCACGGTGGCGAACCACAGCGGCGCGGCGAAGGGGTGCACGCGGCACAGCTCCGGCACCAGGATCTGCTTCTGGTCCAGCCGGTCGCGCTTGGCGCGCCGCGTGCGCTCCGACGACACCGGCAGCGCCACGCCCTTGCGGTTCACGTATCTGTATCACGTATCACTCACACATCAGTTTCAGTGGTGGGCTCTTAAAAATATTTGCACGTACTTATATTCGCACACGCACACGCACACACACGCGCGCACGCACGCACGCACGCATTCACACACACACACACACACACACACGCATGCACTCGCGCACACGCGCACTCACACACACACGCACGCACGCACGCACGCATTCACACACACACACACACCACACACACGCAGGCACTCGCGCACACGCGCACTCACACACCACACGGCACGCACGCACGCAACGCATTCACACACACAGGTCCACACACAACACACACCATACCGCATGCACTCGCGCACACGGCGCACTCACCACACACGCACTGCACGCACGCACCGCATTCACACACACACATACACACACACACAGCCACTCATGCACTCGCGCACACCGCACTCACAAACACACGCACGCACTGCCGCACGCATGTCACACACACACCACACACACACTACACACACCATGCACTCTCGCCACGCGCCTCAACCACACACGCACGCACGCACGCACGCATTCACACACACACCACACACTACCATGCCTCGCGCGACACGCGCACTCACTACACGACACGCACGCACGCACGCTACGCATTCACACACACCACACACCACACACACACGCATGCACTCGCGCACACGCGCAACTCACCACACACACCACTCACTCAACGCACGCATTCCACACACAACACACAACACACACACACGCATGGCCTCGCGCACGAATCCACTCAACACACACACGCATGCCTTACACACACAACACACACACAGCGCACGCATGCGCGCACTTCACACACACACACACACACGCGCGCCACTTACACCACACACAACTTCCAAGAGATAGCATAGCGTAAGATAATGCACGCACGCGCGACGCCTCACTACACACAACTCGCATGCCGCACTCACAACGCGCACGCCGCTCGCAACTTACAAAAACTACACACAACTATAAACGCGCGCCCACTCACACACCACTCACGACTCACACACTGCAGGCACTGGCACTCGCGCACAATCACAACACACACCACACATAGCGGTTCCGCACGCACGCGCGCACTCACACCCACACAACTCACACTAGAGGCGCTCACGCACTGCGCGCACTCACAACAGCACACACACTCACACACCGCGCCGGCACGCGCGCACTCACACACACACTCACACACGCGCACGCAACGCGGGCGCACTCACAACACACAAACACTCACACAATCGCGGCACGCTACGCGCGCACTCACACACGCGCTACTCACGCGCGCACTCAACACACACACACTCACACACGCG
>CM032491.1:8900777-8919096 GCA_019059595.1 Marasmia exigua
GAAAACGATTATCACGTCCTCGGCGAGTGCATAGCGCTGCACCGCTGCAGAAGCCGGCACCTGGGAGCACACATGATCTCAGCTGACGAGATCAAGAGCTCCCCCATCAGCTCCATTCTCGGGTTTATCCTGGAGCTGGAGCTACATGAGGTGCTGTAATAGGTTACGGGGCTGCCACAATAGATCATCTACTGGTCGCAGTGGCTATGAGACGCGGGGCTCACCCCATTTCTATCAAATAAAAAAAATAAAAAACATCGATCAAATGGAATCCTGCAGGCCCCACTTCATCAAACACCAATTTATTGACACTTAAGTCCTTGTACATCTTAGTCTTGTAAATTTGTCAGAAAACGCCCAAACCTATATTCCCCAGTGGAGGTTTACAGAATAAACAACAGAAACTTAAATAAATTAAGGATACCATTCTCCACATTAAAATTAGTCTCGCATAGCCCGCATAGCATGCTAATAAAAATGTATAACCATTTACCAAACCATATTAAAAATATAGGAAAATTCTCAATTTTTAATAAAAAATTAAAACTTTTCCTGATCAATAAAAGCTATTATGACTTCGAAGAATTTTTTAATGACAGAGATGGATAATTGTAAGTTTTTAATAAGAATCTATGCAACTTATTACTTGCAATAATACTATTAAGCATAATAATATCTACATATTTATCGAGTATTGTAAATTTAATTATCATTTGTTATTCGTTACTTTGTATTAATTAATGTATTTAAAATGTCATCTAGTCCACCTATTGAAATTGCTATGTCCTTGTTGGGCGTCACATATATACCGCAATATTACATTTAAGAGCTAACATAATAATTGTAATGTGATTATGCAATAAATGAATATGAATGAATGTTGGGTCCGTTTTTGTACGCGAGAAATTGATTACCGCCAAAAGCGGCCACTATTAGCGTGAATCAATTTTTCGCGTACAAATGTTGGGTCCGAATTTGTGTCGCTAGTATTAGTTAGTTTCTGCTAAGGTGACGGGTAGCGTTACCTTAACAGAAAAACTCAGGTACAAATTTTGACCCTACCCGGGGATCGAACCCGGGACCCCAGGCGCAACCATCGCTTTAACGTGAGACCCACTAACCATTAGGCCACCGAGGCAGTCTACTAACTAGTCCAGTCGAGGTATTCTAACTTACAACGTAACCAACAAGAACATGCCAAACCAAAACAAAAAACCAAGTCGTTACACTTCCAATCCGAAGAGCCATGTCTCCAAAAGGACGCATTTTTTGTAGTTTATGTTGCATTTCAAATTTACAAAACCACATCTTACCATTTCAGAGATCCAGCTATCGGCCAAACGTTACGCCAGCCGGATTTGGAATAACTAAATAAATATAAATATTAAATATAAGTAAATATTTCACAACATCACATACATTGATCCGACTCCGAGATAGGTAGCTCAAGCACCTGTGTTACGGATATCAGAATCAACAGCGGAATTACAAATATATACATATAATACTTTTCTTTTGTAAATACATACTTATAATACATACAAACACCCAGACCAATACAAACAGACATGTTCATGCACACAAATGTTTGTACTGTGCGGGGATCGAACCCGCAACCCTTGGAGCAAAGGCAGCATTCACTACCACTGTTCCAAACTAAAAAACTGTAGGTTATTCAAATTGGCATTTAATTTATTTTAAATTCATATCCAACTATGTGGATACTTTTTTCCCAAAAACATCTGGCTAGGGGAACGTTACGCCAGCCAAAACTGTTTTACGAAATAACTTAAAAACTTGTTTTTTTTTAATTCGCACTTCATTTATTTAAAATTCTTATCTAATTATCTACATTCTCAAAATTACGGAAATCTTCAACTTTCTGGCTGGGGTAACGAATCAAATATCAGCGCGCATTGGCGTGTTTCTTTTTGTTATTAGAAACTGACGAACTGATTTTGGCACTTCTTTATGAGAAAGTAGATTACAGCTGCTGCCAATACGACGATGACGACGATGATCAAGTTTTCGAGAATGGCTAATTTGCCGTGTTACTGTTGGGTTGTTGTAGCTGAAGCGTCCCCCGTTGGCACTCTGGGCTATTATAACTTCTTCCTTTGACTGCTGTTTTCCCATGATAATGATTTTAATTTAGTATTCCATCTTGACTCCAGTGGCAAAGGTCGCCATGTAGTAAAGCGGAGGTTAGAGGGCGATGATGATTAAAACATGTTATCTCGTTGATGTCCGTTTATTGAGTGGTCTCAAAAATACATTTTAAGTAAATTAATTAGTGATTATCAATAATGCTTACTTGCGAATAATTTAGGTAATGCGCGCGTGTATGTTCGCTTGCGACATGACCTCTTTATACTTCCGTTAGGTATACTACACGAGCAAGCGAGACACCTGATGGTAAGTGATCACCGCCGCCCATGGACATCAGCCTCACCTGGAGTGGAGATGCGTTACCGGTCTTACTAGACCAATTGATCGACGTTGATCGTTACCTTCGATACACGATCGACCGATTGGTCTAATAACACCCTAAAGAGACCCTCTAGTGTGGTTCCCCTGTTGAAGGGTTGCGAAGGTCAGACGGCAGTCGTTTCATTGTAATGGTCCAATTTTTTAGTTTTAAGTTAATTTTAGTTTAATTTTTAATTTTATTGTAACTGTTAGCTTTCGATTGATTTTCTGTCTGTGTATACATGTTTTTGTATTGCAATCGGGTACTTGTCGAATGTATAGTATAAATTATTCTTATTAAGATTGTAATATGTTTTGTATACCAAATAAAATAAATAATCGTACCCCGGGCTCAAGAGCTGTGCCCTGGCCCTTTTTATGTGATAGGTGGCAGACGAGCAGACGGATCATCTGATGGTAAGCGACTGCCGCCGCTCATGGACACCCGCGACACTAGTCGAGTTGCAAGTGCACTGCCAACCTTTAAACCCCCCTTTCCCCGGATTGGGCCTCCGGTATCCTCACTCACACAGCGAAACACAACACAGTGCTGCTTCACGCCGGTTTTCTGTGAGGCCGTGGTATCATGACGGCCCATTCAGTTTAGCTATCTGACTGAACAATGGGTGTTTATTAAAACCAACATATCCAATACATATTTATTTTTAGCAAATTACAAACACTCAGCCAGACTTCAGGCATCACAAGGACTTACAAGACTTCTAAAATTACCCAATTAAAACCGCTAGATGGCGTAATGTAAAGTGAGTTGAACATTACATTTCTCTATGGGCGTAATGGGGGCTGTCGCATGTGAAATATCCGCTAGATGGCGTGCTTGAGAACCACGTCTACAAATCCACGTCTAAAAATACCCAATTACCTTGTAGATGGTCCTCTATTTTGCGGATTTTTCGCAAGCCACTGTTTTGCACAATCAGCATCAAAATTATCTTCACAAAAACACTTTTAGAACTACCCACGATCCTGAGATATTTTTAAGGTTTGATCTAAGATTATTATGATGCTGACTGTTCTATACTCAACGCAAAGACTCTTTCCAGTCTTTGTCATATATTTCGACCCCTATCGATCGACGTAGACCGATGGAGTCGATCGATTTGTTAGTCGAATGGTATCAGCCGATAAATCAAAGCTACCAGACCAGTCGATCAAAGTTGATCGATTACGACGATCCACGATCGATCGATTGGTCCCGTAACACCATTACGCCATCTACCGGAAATCATACATAAAAATGCCGGTTATCACTAATAATAAATACAATTTATTTATTTTACAAAAGTATTTAATAAAATCTATTTTGTGGTTATTGATTAAATTTTTCATACTACAGAAGGGCCACATAACATGGAAAAAAATAGTAAATTTCTTCGAATCGATTTTGGTACATAAAACACAAAGTTTAGAACATTGACAAATCTTTATTATCTAATTCTGACAAAAAAAATTACAATGGATATTAATATTTATATTATCGATAGTAAAATTTAAAGTCGATTGAAGAAATTTGACAGTTTTTGTACGTACAGTCCCGTAAAGATTTTGTATACATCGTTAAGATTGTTGTATTATTATTGCTAAAACCTTTAGACCCGATTCGATCAATCTAATCCGGGAATAAAATGGATAAGTTGTCATACTATACGATACGATACTATACGATTCATTCATTCATTCGATCCGTAGCGTTATACCATACATCATTCTCGGATAGAGATTGATCGTTTTGGGCCTAGGGACCGATTCGATCGATCTTATCCGGAAATAAAAATTAACATCATTGGCTGATTTATTCTTTAATAGACAATTTGACATATCACGTCTAAAAATACCTAATCACCTTGTAGATGGACCTCAGGCCTATAGTACGCCATCTTGCGGATTTTTCGCACGCGATAACCCCATTGGAATTGACTGTTGGATGAGTAATTGATAGAACGGATTTTTATTTTACACTGCATATAACTGAGCTTTACCATATATTTATCGTTGGATAAAGATTGGGCGAATCGGACCTTATTATCATAAATATGTTCGACCTAGACCATCTTCCCTAGACGTTAGGGCAGCCTAAGGTCTAGGGACTAGGAAGTAACGTCTTTGCCTAGAAGATGTTTGTTCACTTTTGCCTTAAGGTGACGTATCTACGAAACTAGCGCCGCCAATAGATTTGTATTAATTGTGGTTGGTAGGGCACATTGTTTCAAAAAGTACATCGGTGAATCCATAAACGAAAGGATAAAGAGTTATTTGAGACAAAATGATGTCATTATTTTTTCCTACAAGTAACCATAATTTTTGTTATTGCAAAAGTAGCCACTTTAGGCAATAATAAGTTTATTTATTTTTCTCTTTCACAATATAGCCTTAAAATATTAAAATTATAAAAATATGATAATATTTTTTCTAATAGCTATAATGTCTCATAATCACCACAATTAATAAAAAAATACTGTCTGCCTGGTTTCGTGCAGATGCGTTGGGCCTGTCTCCTACCTCGGCCTCGTAGCCCGCAAGTACCTGGTTCCCTGCAGATTGGTTGGTCACGTCGCCTACCGAGGTTTGGCGGAGCGTAGTTGCTTCGTTCCGAGCGGAATCGTTGGGCTTCGTCGCCTACCTCGGCCTCGTAGCAGCACGCAATTCCTACCGAGACCTGGTTACGTGTAGTTGCCTGGTTTCGTGTAGATGCGTTGGGTACGTCTCCTACCTCGGCCTCGTAGCGCGCAGGTACCTCGTTCCGTGCGGATGCGTTGGGCATTCCTATCGAGACTTATTTACGTGTATTTGCCTGGTTTCGTGCAGATGCGTTGGGCACGTCTCTACCGAGGCCTGGTGGCGCAAAGGTGCCTGGTATCTTGAGGATTTGTTGGACACGACCCTACCGAGACCTGGTTACGTGTAGTTTGCCTGGTTTCGTGGAGATGCGTTGGGCACGTCTCTACAGTGGCCCGGTGGCACGAAGGTGCCTGGTATCTTGAGGATTTGTTGGACACGTCCCTATCGAGACCTGGTTACGTGTAGATGCGTTGGACACGTCTCTACAGAGGCCCGGTGGCGCGAAGGTGCCTGGTATCTTGGGGATTGGTTGGACACGTCTCCCACCTCGACCTGGTGACGCGTCCGTGGCTAATATCTTGCGGAAGCGTTGGGCCAGTCTCCTACCGCGGCCTGGTGGCGCAAAGGTGCCTGGTATCTTGAGGATTTGTTGGACACGTCGCCTGCCTCGACCTGATGATGCATACATGGCTAATATCTTGCGGATGCGTTGGGCCAGTCTCCTACCGTGGCCTGGTGACGCGCAGGCGCCTCGTTCACTGCGGTGGGCCGGCCGCCTACCGCGGCCTGGTGGCGCGCAGGTGCCTGGCATCTTGAGGATTGGTTGGACACGTCTCCTACCTCGGCCTCGTAGCGCGCTGGTACCTCGTTCCGTGCGGATGCGTTGGGCATTCCTATCGAGACTTATTTACGTGTATTTGCGTGGTTTCGTGCAGATGCGTTGGGCACGTCTCTACCGAGGCCTGGTGGCGCAAAGGTGCCTGGTATCTTGAGGATTTGTTGGACACGACCCTACCGAGACCTGGTTACGTGTAGTTTGCCTGGTTTCGTGGAGATGCGTTGGGCACGTCTCTACAGAGGCCCGGTGGCGCAAAAGTGCCTGGTATCTTGGGGATTGGTTGGACACGTCCCTACCGAGACCTGGTTACGTGTAGTTTGCCTGGTTTCGTGCAGATGCGTTGGGCACGTCTCTACCGAGACCTGGTGGCGCAAAGGTGCCTGGTATCTTGGGGATTTGTTGGACACGACCCTACCGAGACCTGGTTACGTGTAGATGCGTTGGACAGGTCTCTACAGAGGCCCGGTGGCGCGAAGGTGCCTGGTATCTTGGGGATTGGTTGGACACGCCTCCCACCTCGACCTGGTGACGCGTCCGTGGCTAATATCTTGCGCATGCGTTGGGCCAGTCTCCTACCGCGGCCTGGTGGCGCGCAGGTGCCTGGTATCTTGAGGATTTGTTGGACACGTCGCCTGCCTCGACCTGATGATGCATACGTGGCTAATATCTTGCGCATGCGTTGGGCCAGTCTCCTACCGCGGCCTGGTGGCGCGCAGGTGCCTGGTATCTTGAGGATTTGTTGGACACGTCGCCTGCCTCGACCTGATGATGCATACGTGGCTAATATCTTGCGCATGCGTTGGGCCAGTCTCCTACCGCGGCCTGGTGGCGCAAAGGTGCCTGGTATCTTGGGGATTGGTTGGACACGCCTCCCACCTCGACCTGGTGACGCGTTCGTGGCTAATATCTTGCGGATGCGTTGGGCCAGTCTCCTACCGCGGCCTGGTGGCGCAAAGGTGCCTGGTATCTTGAGGATTTGTTGGACATGTCGCCTGCCTCGACCTGATGATGCATACGTGGCTAATATCTTGCGGATGCGTTGGGCCAGTCTCCTACCTCGGCCTGGTGGCGCAAAGGCGCCTGGTATCTTGAGGATTTGTTGGACACGTCGCCTGCCTCGACCTGATGATGCATACGTGGCTAATATCTTGCGGAAGCGTTGTGCCAGTCTCCTACCGCGGCCTGGTGGCGCGCAGGTGCCTGGTATCTTGGGGATTGGTTGGACACGCCTCCCACCTCGACCTGGTGACGCGTCCGTGGCTAATATCTTGCGCATGCGTTGGGCCAGTCTCCTACCGCGGCCTGGTGGCGCGCAGGTGCCTGGTATCTTGAGGATTTGTTGGACACGTCGCCTGCCTCGACCTGATGATGCATACGTGGCTAATATCTTGCGCATGCGTTGGGCCAGTCTCCTACCGCGGCCTGGTGGCGCAAAGGTGCCTGGTATCTTGGGGATTGGTTGGACACGCCTCCCACCTCGACCTGGTGACGCGTTCGTGGCTAATATCTTGCGGATGCGTTGGGCCAGTCTCCTACCGCGGCCTGGTGGCGCAAAGGTGCCTGGTATCTTGAGGATTTGTTGGACACGTCGCCTGCCTCGACCTGATGATGCATACGTGGCTAATATCTTGCGGATGCGTTGGGCCAGTCTCCTACCTCGGCCTGGTGGCGCAAAGGCGCCTGGTATCTTGAGGATTTGTTGGACACGTCGCCTGCCTCGACCTGATGATGCATACGTGGCTAATATCTTGCGGAAGCGTTGTGCCAGTCTCCTACCGCGGCCTGGTGGCGCGCAGGTGCCTGGTATCTTGAGGATTTGTTGGACACGCCTCCCACCTCGACCTGGCGACGCGTCCGTGGCTAATATCTTGCGGATGCGTTGGGCCAGTCTCCGACCGCGGCCTGGTGGCGCAAAGGTGTCTGGTATCTTGAGGATTTGTTGGACACGTCGCCTACCTCGACCTGATGATGCATACGTGGCTAATATCTTGCGAATGCGTTGGGCCAGTCTCCTACCTCGGCCTGGTGGCGCAAAGGTGCCTGGTATCTTGGGGATTTGTTGGACACGACCCTACCGAGACCTGGTTACGTGTAGATGCGTTGGACAGGTCTCTACAGAGGCCCGGTGGCGCGAAGGTGCCTGGTATCTTGGGGATTGGTTGGACACGTCTCCCACCTCGACCTGGTGACGCGTCCGTGGCTAATATCTTGCGGATGCGTTGGGCCAGTCTCCTACCTCGGCCTGGTGGCGCAAAGGTGCCTGGTATCTTGGGGATTTGTTGGACACGACCCTACCGAGACCTGGTTACGTGTAGATGCGTTGGACAGGTCTCTACAGAGGCCCGGTGGCGCGAAGGTGCCTGGTATCTTGGGGATTGGTTGGACACGTCTCCCACCTCGACCTGGTGACGCGTACGTGGCTAATATCTTGCGGATGCGTTGGGCCAGTCTCCTACCTCGGCCTGGTGGCGCGCAGGCGCCTCGTTCACTGCGGTGGGCCGGGCGCCTACCGCGGCCTGGTGGCGCGCAGGTGTCTGAGCGCACACCTGGCCGCGGTGCCCTTGGCGATGCGGTAGTTGCGGCCGACGCCCTTGAAGGCGCCGCGGCCGAACACCTCCACGCACACGCGCACGCGCCGCCCGTCCGCCAGACGCTCCGGCTTGCTGCGAACGTATACAATACACCTTTCTTTTTACCAGACTAGGACGAAGCAATAAGGAAAGTTTATTTATTTATTCTTTATTGCACAAGAAAGTAAAGTACAATTGGCGGACTTAATGCTATACAGCATTCTCTACCAGTCAGTCAGAAATATGTATGACGGCTAACTAAAATAGGGTTATGTTCTTTTTTTAATTGTTTAAGGTGACGAGTAGGGCACACTAGCGACGCCAATCGATTTTAATTTTTAGCTACTCATCATCATCAGCCCATTTAAGTCCCCACTGCTGGGGCACGGGCCTCCCTCAATCACATGAGGGGTAATTGCCATACTCACCACGCTTGGCAGACGGGTTGGCGAGGGTTTTGATATAAATCCAGAGTTTTCCTTCTCTGGGTGCTGATGATCATGCCAGCAGCTTTACCTTAGTCGCCTTTTACGACACCTCGGTAAGAGTGAGGGTGGCCTATTCTACTCTGCCGGGAACCACACGGCTTTAGCTACTAAACCGCGTCTATTTCAAACAATTTCGGGGTCACAACCTCTCGGCAGACACTAATACTATTTATTAAATAACCATGCACAAATGTTGGGTCCAACGCGTACGCGAAAAATTGATTCAAGCCGCCACTTTTAGCGGCAATCAATTTTTCGCGTACAATAACGGACCCAAATTTTGTGCGTGGCTATTTAACAAATAGTATATGTGTTTGCCGAGAGATCGTAACCCCGAAATTGTTTAAAATAGATCCGGTTTAGTAGCTGACAATTAAAAACGAATGGTGTCGCTAGTTAGGGCTACCCGTCGCCTTAAAGCATATTTGTTTGTAAAGTACATCAATCATTATTGCAATTTAAGTTTTCCATTAAGAAAGAAATAAATAAATTTGACGACCCGTTTGGAACAGTGGTAGTCAACGCTGCCTTTGGTCCAGGGTTGCGGGTTCGATCCCTGCACAGTACAAACATTTGTCTGCATGAACATGTCTGTTTGTATTGGTTTGGGTGTTTTCTATGTATTATAAGAATGCATTTACAAAAGAAGAGTATTATATGTATATATTTGTAATCCCACTGTTGATTCTGATATCCGTAACACAGGTGCTTGAGCTACCTATCTCGGAGGCAGATCAATGTATATAATGTTGTGAAATATTTATTCATTATAAGTCCCGCAAGAGCCGTCACTGGGCTGGTGTCTGGTGGGTTGGTGTCTGGTGGGCTGGTGGGCTGGTGGACTGGTGGACTGGTGGGCTGATGTCTGGTGGCCTGATGGGCTGGTGGGCTGGTGGGCTGGTGGGCTGGTGGGCTGGTGGGCTGGTGGGCTGGTGGGCTGGTGTCTGGTGGGCTGGTGGGCTGGTGTCTGGTGGGCTGGTGGGCTGGTGTCTGGTGGGCTGGTGGGTTGGTGGGCTGGTGGGCTGGTGTCTGGTGGGCTGGTGGGCTGGTGTCTGGTGGGCTGGTGGGTTGGTGGGCTGGTGGGCTGGTGTCTGGTGGGCTGGTGGGCTGGTGTCTGGTGGGCTGGTGGGTTGGTGTCTGGTGGGCTGGTGGGTTGGTGTCTGGTGGGCTGGTGTGTGGTGGGCTGGTGTCTGGCGGGCTGGCGGAGGGCACTGACCCGAACTTGGCGGTGTCGGGCTCGGCCTCGAGCAGCTCGCGCACGGGCGACTTGGGCGCGGCGGCGCTGGTGGGCTGGTGGGCTGGTGGGCTGTTGTATGGTGGACTAGCGGAGGGCACTGACCCGAACTTGGCGGTGTCGGGCTCGGCCTCGAGCAGCTCGCGCACGGGCGACTTGGGCGCGGCGGCGCTGGTGGGCTGGTGGGCTGGTGGGCTGTTGTATGGTGGACTAGCGGAGGGCACTGACCCGAACTTGGCGGTGTCGGGCTCGGCCTCGAGCAGCTCGCGCACGGGCGACTTGGGCGCGGCGGCGCTGGTGGGCTGGTGGGCTGGTGGGCTGTTGTATGGTGGACTAGCGGAGGGCACTGACCCGAACTTGGCGGTGTCGGGCTCGGCCTCGAGCAGCTCGCGCACGGGCGACTTGGGCGCGGCGGCGCTGGTGGGCTGGTGGGCTGGTGGGCTGTTGTATGGTGGACTAGCGGAGGGCACTGACCCGAACTTGGCGGTGTCGGGCTCGGCCTCGAGCAGCTCGCGCACGGGCGACTTGGGCGCGGCGGCGCTGGTGGGCTGGTGGGCTGGTGGGCTGTTGTATGGTGGACTAGCGGAGGGCACTGACCCGAACTTGGCGGTGTCGGGCTCGGCCTCGAGCAGCTCGCGCACGGGCGACTTGGGCGCGGCGGCGCTGGTGGGCTGGTGGGCTGGTGGGCTGGTGGGCTGGTGGGCTGTTGTATGGTGGACTAGCGGAGGGCACTGACCCGAACTTGGCGGTGTCGGGCTCGGCCTCGAGCAGCTCGCGCACGGGCGACTTGGGCGCGGCGGCGCTGGTGGGCTGGTGGGCTGGTGGGCTGTTGTATGGTGGACTAGCGGAGGGCACTGACCCGAACTTGGCGGTGTCGGGCTCGGCCTCGAGCAGCTCGCGCACGGGCGACTTGGGCGCGGCGGCGCTGGTGGGCTGGTGGGCTGGTGGGCTGGTGGGCTGGTGGGCTGTTGTATGGTGGACTAGCGGAGGGCACTGACCCGAACTTGGCGGTGTCGGGCTCGGCCTCGAGCAGCTCGCGCACGGGCGACTTGGGCGCGGCGGCGCTGGTGGGCTGGTGGGCTGGTGGGCTGTTGTATGGTGGACTAGCGGAGGGCACTGACCCGAACTTGGCGGTGTCGGGCTCGGCCTCGAGCAGCTCGCGCACGGGCGACTTGGGCGCGGCGGCGCTGGTGGGCTGGTGGGCTGGTGGGCTGGTGGGCTGTTGTATGGTGGACTAGCGGAGGGCACTGACCCGAACTTGGCGGTGTCGGGCTCGGCCTCGAGCAGCTCGCGCACGGGCGACTTGGGCGCGGCGGCGCTGAACGCCTCCAGCTCCGCGCCCATCAGCGCGCCGTACACGCCCCACACCGCGCCCAGCGACATGCCTGCCACACACAATAACACTGACACTACAAACAATATTAACATGTCGCAGCGTCAGCACAACGCCACTTCGTTCGGCAGAGTCAGCATAGCGATTAATTGATACTTTTTGCGGCCGCGTTCCGAGATACGCTCTAACGCCACCTAGTAGTTTCAGTGTCACAACAAAGCGTCTGCTTTTTGTATCTGCTAGTTTGTGAGCAAGTACTACACCCAAAACTGGAATTCAAGACCAAAAAATCTACTAGAATGTTGCCACTGCAATAAAATGATCGTACAATAGTATATACCTATTGTACTGTACAACCCTATAGCAAGGTGACAGGATTTCAGGAATAAAAGCCTTGCTTCATAACTAAATCATATAATGAGGTGTCTAGCAATGATGCAAGTACCTGGTGGGTTAAGCATTCCCAGGGTATATATATGTAAGAAAAAACGAAACGCTTGTGCGATTTAATTTTGCACAGCGCACAATGTGTCCTCCGGCCACAGCCAGCTTAAAATATTTTTATTGAATCATTGGATGGAGAAACATATTCCTAAGCCAAGAAAAAAACTCCCACGAGCCTAGCTATAATAGTTTTTGAAAAAAACCGTTTTGAGTAAAAATACCGGTAAGTTATATTTTTTTATAATTATTATTTTTCTATAAATTAAATAATTAATTTTACACTATGGCCGTATAGACCTACACCAGCGTCACATTATTAACCAAGCACGAGGAAGCCACGTGTTTGCGTTTCCGAAATATTCGCAAATAAGGTCAAAAACGGATTATTTTTTTCTGATGAATGGTTTTAATAGTCTCAATTTCTTTTAACTTTAAAACATAGCGACATACATGGACTACTTCCATAAAAAAACACAGCTACTAAAACCGCGGACTTTCGGAGAAAATCATTTTTTTAAAAGTACCGGTTCGGTACCGGTTTTTGTCAAAGTTTTTAAGTCACCTATTAGCAATGTCAAATAAGTACGTTTATTTATCAGCTTTTGTATTAGGCTTATTATTACCGATCAACGAATTATATTTTAAACTTAAGCCTTCTTTAACTAGGAATGTATTGCCAAAATATTCTCTTCAGTAAAGATATGACTAGAATAGTGGCGGAAAGGCCGGCCTGGTTCGGTAAGGCCGGCCTGGTTCGGTACTGGTTTTGATCTTTTGAGTTAACCGGGATTAACCATTTAGAATAAAACAAGATTTTATAATGCTTACTTAGTTACAAGTTTCGAAAATCGCCTGAATTTATCAAATGTATAAAACAAAGTAAGTTACAATATCCATCTATTGTAATTGTAACGGTAGTAGTTAAAAAAAGTCCAATTGTGTAAGTAAATATGGCATTGATGGATGAAGTTATCTATAGGTTTATAAAACATTCATGCGATGAACACTTGTGTTTGTTCGGTGTCTGGGTGTAATACTATATGTATTTAAGTATATATTTGTGTTCTTCTGTTGTCTGATATCTGTAACACAAGTGCTTAAGCTGATTCCGTACTAAGTACGGAATCAGGTCAACGTATGAGATGTGCGAATTATTATTATTATAATACTATTATATTCTTTATGACGACCCGTTTGGAACAGTGGTAATGAACGCTGCTTTTGGTCCAAGGGTTGCGGGTTTGATCACCGCACAGTACAAACATTTGTGTGTATGAATATGTCGGTTTGTATTGGTCTGGGTGTTTGTATGTATTATAAGTATGTATTTACAAAATAAAAGTATTATATGTATATATTTGTTATTCCGCTGTTGATTCTGATATCCGTAACACTTTTGCTTGAGCTACCTATTTTGGAGTCAGATCCATGTATGTGATGTTGTAAAATATATTTATTTATTTAAACGCTGAGTATCACAGCTATTTGCTGGCTTTTCAGAAACGTTCGGGCCTATACTCGAAACTGGAATTCAAGACCAAAAAATTCATTGTCAAATCAAATTTTCAGGTTTTGCCAACCTTTTTGTTATATGCTTCATTTCATGATAAGGATTTTTTCAAAAAAATAAATATAGAAACTTAATAACAACTTTATTTTAACTCAACTAACATCGGCAAAATGTATTGTAAAGAACTTAAACAAATTGAATTACCCATGAACACCCACGAAAATGAGGCATATTATTAAGACATTATAGAAAAGTTAAATAAATCCATTTTATAATTAATTGTTCTGTATAATCTTCATCTCCGCCATCACTAATGTCAGAATCTCTGACTACGATATCTGAGCCGGTCGGTTGTATAAAAAATCTTCACCACTCCATTAATTAATTCGTTTTTGCACATGTTTTTGATTTTAGGCGTTATAAAGGTAAATAACTCGTAAGGAAAATTGTCAAGTAATATTTTGACAAAGTAGGTAGTCATCAGTCAAAGTCTCAGCCTACGGATTCTGCCGAGACCACTTTTAACGAAATCGCAGGTTTTAATACTCTCATAGGTCCTAGCAAGTAATTCACCTGACAACTCATTCAACAACACATAATAGCAGTGTTAAAAACGAAGTAATTCAAAGATTCTTATATTAGTATCACTTTGCTGCACTCACTGCACGAAACAACATCATGTAAGTTTAAATGTTGTACCAAATGTTATTAGCACCTGAAGTGACACAAGCTCAATATCAGCGTTACTACCTAACATTTCGGATTATTAAGTTTTTAATAAAGCGTCTTGTATTAATGGGAAAATAAGTCAATAAAATTACTTCTTCAAATTAAAGAATTGAAATTACCAATAAATAAATTATGTCAGCGTATGTTTTTAGAAAATAGGTATGTCCCATTGTCCGAACATTTTATTGCAGTGGCAACATAGTTAGTTAGTAGCTTTTTTGGTCTTGAATTCCAGTTTCGGGTATAGGCCAAGCACAATTCCTACACTACGAATCTGATTGTGATGTGGTGGGGGTAATGATTCTTGATTGTGATCTGTGTGGTTGTGTCATTGGGCGTGTTTGTGGGACTTAAGGCTGTGAATGAGAGAATATGTGTACCTGGTTAACACCTCGTGAATTTGATGGGGTATCATCATCTATTTGGAGAAAATTCCTTACAATCCTACACGTATTTAAATTAGCAGCTTTCTGTAACAGGATGTATGTATACTGTGGTAGGTTAAGTGTATTGATTGAGTGATGTAGTTGGTGTGGAATAAATATTATAATCATACGACAAACTAGCTTACGTCTGCCACGCTCGTTATAAACTATAATTAAAACATCGAATTAGATTTTCAATCAAAGTCGACTAGTTACATGAATTTTTCAAGGTTAATTCGCTATCAGGTAAGGGCGCAGGTAAGCACAAAACAACAAATACAATCAAATTCTTTATTAGGTGCACGCTCTTTGACACAAGGTGGCCATTAGCTATCTTGCTTGCACATGGACAAATAGTAAGCCAGTTGCCAGTCTTCGATAGTTTATTTAGTGTGTTTGTATTGACGTACTTACTATTCTGCGACCACGCTAGCTTAAACTGTTTCTGTTTTTTTTCGTTTGGTTGTTACAGTCATCCCTGTTGATTTTCTGTTTTTGTTATTTCTTTTTTCTTTAGTTGGGTTTTTGTTTCTATTTTTCTGTTTTTGGTGTAATTTTTCTGTTTTTGTTGGTTTTTCGTTTTTGTGGTAAGAAGAAGATCATACCAAAAAAAAAAATGTTTTAGTGATATGTGTCGTATGATAATAAATGTCACGAGCCCGATAATTGGGCTCTAAATGTGCGCCGCAAAAGAAGAATTGATATTATGATATCAATCAATGAATATAAGTCAATAAAAAATCAGTAACCGGGTTCAGATCAATAAATCAAACAATAAATACAAGAAATCATCCACTCTAATATGACCTCAAACATGATCGTGCCAAAATTGATGTTATTAATTTACTTACTTGCCGAAATTTAACAATCAATGGCTTTTTACTAAGGTTTTTTTTATCACTGGTGAAAATACTTATTGTGACGGTAATTGTTCGTTAAGTAATTTGTAATAACAGGCTAAGTTTAATTTTTAGAACCACTGTCGTAAATCATGTTTATATTGATTTATGCAGGTGTGCGAGAAAAGTGTAGGCAATTTATTATTTCAAAACAATTGTTTAGCCTCAAATTTATTTTCTATTATTTATACTACAAAACGCAACAAACAGAATAAACAATAAAAGTGCGCCACGACACACCGGCATGTCCACCGCTATTGTTATCTTATCTTCACTGACGAAAATATATTTTGTTTTGGTAATAGGTACGTACTTCGACACCTTAGGGAGGTGTCGAAGAAGGCCTACCTTAAAGGCTTATTTCAGGTTTTTCAGACACATATTTTTTACACCGTTGCTACAACCAAATAGCCGTTATTTTAAGGTCCATTTATTTAGGAAGATGTTTTTGGAAAAAGTGGTAACGGTCGCTTTTGCTTGACTTCAGAATGTCAACTTTAAAATATTATAAAAGTGTGAATATAGTCACGATTGGTATATTTTTATACTCAGTGTTAAACATTTTTTTAAATAATTCGTTGGTCAGTATTAACTAATACAAAAGCTGATAATTAAACGTACTTATTGGACATTGCTAATAGGCGACTTAAAAACTTTAACAAAAAACCGGTACGGAATCGGTACTTTTAAAAAATGATTTTCTCCGAAAGTCCGCGGTTTTAGTAGCTGTGTTTTTTTGTGGAAGTAGTCCATGTATGTCGCTATGTTTTAAAGTTAAAAGAAATTGAGACTATTAAAACCATTCATCAGAAAAAAATAATCCGTTTTTGACCTTATTTGCGAATATTTCGGAAACGCAAACACGTGGCTTCCTCGTGCTTGGTTAATAATGTGACGCTGGTGTAGGTCTATACGGCCATAGTGTAAAATTAATTATTTAATTTATAGAAAAATAATAATTATAAAAAAATATAACTTACCGGTATTTTTACTCAAAACGGTTTTTTTCAAAAACTATTATAGCTAGGCTCGTGGGAGTTTTTTTCTTGGCTTAGGAATATGTTTCTCCATCCAATGATTCAATAAAAATATTTTAAGCTGGCTGAGGCCGGAGGACACACTGTGCAGCGCCATCTGTTGAGCAATGTTGAGACTAAAATGTACTTACCCTAATTTTTAGTGCATTTGTTTTGCTTTTGTGGAGCGGTGACTGTTGAACTTGTACACCTATTTTTTAAAAACATACGCCGACATAATTTGTTTATTGGTAACTTTGATTCTATAATACAAAGAAGTAATTTTATTGACTTATATTTACATAAATACAAGACACTTTATTAAAAACTTAATCATCAACTCAGTCAAACATTACGGTTTGGTAGAAAAGCTGGTAAAGAGCTTATACCACTTCAGATTTTAATAACAAATGGTACAACATTTGAACTTACATGTTGTTGTTTCGTGCCGCAAAGGGATATTAATATAGGAATCTTTGAATTTTATCGTAATCATTTTAAACAATGCTATTGTGTGTTGAGTGAGTTGTCACATGAACAACTTGCTAGGACTTAGTCTTAATACCTATGATTTCGTTAAGAGTAGTCTCGTACTCTCAGCTGAATCCGTAGGTCGATAACGCGCCCGTTTTATTGAGTGACTGAGATTTTGATTTACTTCGACTGTTGACTACCCACTTTGTCAAAACATTACTTGAGAATAATTTTCCTTACGAGTTATTTCGCCTAGTTACGCCTTAAATCTAAAACATGTGGCGAATTAATTAATGGAGTGGTGGAAAACTTCATTCTACAAGTGACCGACTTAGATTCCGTAGTCAGAGATTCTGACGATGGTGAAGATGAAGATGTAACTTAATGTTTCTATTTTTTGAGCAAAACCCTTATCATGAATTGTGCCAGCCTATCATCATCATCATCATCATCAGCCTATCGCAGTCCACTGCTGGACGTAGGCCTCTCCAATTGTTCGCCACTGTGATCTATCCATGGCTTCTCGCATCCAGCTCTTGCCAGCTATCCTGCGCAGATCGTCCCCTCACCTAGCCAGAGGGCGCCCTACATTACGTTTGCCAAGACGCGGTCTCCACTCTAGAACTCGTTTACCCCATCGGTTGCCAGCCTATACTAAGAAAATAAGCATATAACAAAAAGGTTGAAAAAACCTGAAAACTTGATTTGACAATGACATAAGTGACTTTGATATATTTGACACTGACGTTTCTGTCGTAGATTTTTTGGTCTTGAATTCGAGTATAATTACTAAGTTTTCCGGTAGATGCCACTATGCAATTTTACATTGCGCAAGCAAAGCGTGTTTCCGATACAATGACCCCAAGCCGCCTAGTCTATTGTTAATTTTTTTCAATCAGTTTAGAAATGCAGACGCTTTGATGTGACACCAAGACAATAGGTGGCGTCTGTTTCCATATATTTTGAACTTTTGTACCAAGTTTTAAAAATAGCAGCATGCTCTATACCTATGCATAGGTAAGCATAAGAGGCTGTTGTCATTCGTGGCTACCAGGGCGGCGCGACCGTCGCCGGAAAGCAGAATAAACGCGAAGTTAGCGCTCTATTAGCAATTAATTGATACTTATTGGTTATTCCATTGCGGCCGCGTTCCGAGATACGCTATAAGCGCTGTCAGCGCGCTAATAGTCGTTCCTTTTTGACGTGAGCGCGTCCATAAACGATTTCTTGACGTCATGCATGACGTCATTATCAGCGCCATCTTGCAATTACAGTGCTCAGGCTCTGTGGTAATATTACTAAGCGCGTCA
>CM032491.1:8925803-8944450 GCA_019059595.1 Marasmia exigua
CACAGTAAAGACATGTTTATACTGAACACGATTCTTATTTTATCCATTATTTAAATGCTTTTTCCAATAGTTTTTTAAAAAAGTTAAACAGAGATGACCACAATTTATAGCGTCAAACTTTTGATACCGTACAATATTATAACTAATTGACATGTTTCTTAAATAATTTCTTAATTCTAATGGGGGTTTTAAGTCGCCAAAACTATCAAAGTATTCACAGTAGTTGTTTTGTTTGATGTAGGCTACCCAGTGTGTTCCTGGACTATCAGAGCTATCCAAATTAAGTACAGCACATTCTATTTTTCTTGGCTTCAATGGAAGTGTATCTCTCATAAATACTCCCCGAAAATATGGAATGTCAGTAGCATGTTCTAATATATCTAAATCTGTTAGTGCACGTCTAGGCAGCCGTTTAACTAGTTTTTTGAAGGGTTCAAATATAAACCGGCACCCTTTTTATGAGGTTTAATGTACAATCCTTTGCCAAGAGCCACTGCTTCCATTGTTCTGTTATGACGTTCAGACTCTAGAAGACTTTTCTGAGCTGCTTTGGAGTCATTCACTGCTTTTGCTATACCGGCTGCTCCACCTGCCAAAGAACCCAAAGCCGACAAGCCTGCAAAGATTGGGATTAAAGGTAATAGTCCTCCACATTTTGGCAGAGGAATACAGCGCGGCAACTTGGTTCCTTTTTTATTTTTGAAGATTTTTTTTGCTGCAGCACATGCGTATTTAATAGCTGTGTGACTGCCTTTGGTTTTTAACTTTTTTAGTTGAGATTTAATTTTGTTAACAGCTGCCATAAATGAACGAGCACCCGTGCCAGCCTTGAGTTTAGCTTTCATAGCATTTTTGACTATCCATGATGCAACTTTTTCACCCTTTTTAGCATCTTTAGCTTTCAATCTTTTCCGAGCCATTTCCATAAGTTCTTTATCAGCCTTTCGTCGAACGTTTAAATCGTTGTCGTTGTAAGCAATATCGTGATACATACAAGCTTTGTCTAAATTATTTATACCTCTGTCTCCCCTTTTCAAACGTTTCTGTAGCTTTGTTCCAGGACCACAAAATTGATATCCAGGTAAATGTAGCTCGAACGGTAAATGGTTAATCACGCTGTCTATAATACCACTTCCCCCCTTCATTGATATCGTTAGAATGAATAGATTTGGATTAAAGTTATATTTATATGTTTTACAAAACAATCTCATTCCTGTCTATCCAACTGTTTTCTTCGTTGCTGAGGCCCAGCCATTTCACAAAATATTTATTACCTTTTCTTTTGATAATCTTCTCGATAAGGTAAATATCAGGATACTTAGTTTTTTGTAATTCGTACTCATAAAAAGTCCCTAATATAACCTGCTTATGCTTATCTTCCAAATGATAAGTTGGTGGGTTTGTATCATTTACCTTTACTACTGTAAATACTTCAGTTGACCAGTTGGGAGTATAACCTTTGTAAAAGTCTGCTTTAAATTTGCTAATACGTAAATGATCACCAACTTGAAACTTGGGTTTCAAGTGTTTTCGATTTCTGTACGCCTTACTAATATTACACAATACAACCTTTTCATTTGCCTTATTTACATCTTTGGGCTTAAATTTTGTTATGCGATGAATAGTGCTGTTATAGTTCTCTATCACAGTATTTAATAATTTACCCACCCATCGATAACAGCCGTATAAACTGAAAAGTTTGAAGATGTGTGATTTTAGAGTGCGTATGACTCGCTCTACGATAGATGCTTTCTTCACGGAGTAAGTAGAATAATGGTTTACATTATATTTTTGTAACAGTTGACCGAAGATATCATTATAAAACTCTTTGCCCAAATCTGTTTGCAAATATTTAGGTTTTCTAGATGAATTTTTAAATATCTGGTGCATAGCGTTGACAACACAGTTTTTTTCTTTCGATTTTAGGGAACTTGTCCATACATACTTTGACAATGTATCTATCACTACCAATATGTATTTGTAGCCTTTATTAAAGTTTGAATATTTTTGTAAATCTATGAGGTCGGCTTGCCAAAGATCATCGATTCCTTTTATAACTGTGCAACGACGTGGGAAATTTCTTCTGGCTGATTTGTGAAGTTCATCAATTATGTCCTTTTTGCTCATTTTTCTTTATTTTTACATGAATTAGATTATCTATTTCAGACTTTGAATAAAATGATTTATTCAAATGGTCTGTTGTAAAGGTTTCCAAATTCTTCAAATGTAATTTCAGTTCCAGCTTAATTTTCTCAACATCATTTCTTAATTCTTGAACCGTTTTGTCTAAATAAGCTTTGTTAACTGCTTCGTCGTCTTCAGTTGGATATGATAACCCTTTTAATTTAGAAGATTTTAAATCGTAGTGTCCGGTAACAGATTTCACCAATGTTTCATTGTAGTTTCCAATGTATTCTGTCAATCGTAAACGTTTATGGACATGATGACCAAATTTATCTATGTTCATTGCTGTCTTGATGGGTTGACTCTTAAAAGAAGACTACTCAATTTTCCAGGTTTCTTCTTTATATGTTCTACATTTATGATACCAGCTTCATGAAGTTCCGAAATAATTGCAATTATTTCGTTATTTACGCCAGTGTTACCTGCTTCCCAAGATGCAAGTAGTAACTTTAATCGTTCAACTAATTCGTTTGGATCATCCCAGTAAACTAGATCAGTATCTGATTTCACTGTCTTTAAAAGTGAAATTCCTTTACCTTGTGGAATACTTTCAACACTTGTAGTTGGATTTCTAGAGAATTTGAACAAAGGCTTAATTACATTCGTATATTTAAATCCTTTGTTGCTGTTAATGGGTTTTGATGATTCGCAATTACGACGATGAGCATTGGTTTCTATTAGAAGTAATTTGTAATATTGTAAATCATCATCTGTTACTACATCTAAATTTGGTTTCTTTTTGAACAAAAGTTCTTTTAAGCCATCAGTTTTTTTGACAGTAAGTGTTCCTATTTTAAGAATACCACCGTCGTCATAGACACGAGTTTTCCCGAGTAATAATTTACCTCGTTCATTTCTGACTCCAAATGGAACATCTTTCATTACTTCAGACGATGTTGACCAAGACAGTGATTGATTTTTAAGACTTGGCGAGGACTGTAGAGATTTGAATGATCCTTCGCTAATGTTATGGTCTTCGGACGGTGACACAACAAGGGTTTTGTTGTAATTGTATTGCTCTTGTTCATCATCTTCATCTTCCTCACTAGCAGATTCATTATAATCTTCATCAGAGACAAACAATGACTGATTTTCGTCTTCAAATGACTGATTATTGTCATTTTTAATTTTTTTCATCACTGGTTCACAGTGTTCTTCTACCTTAAGAGGAGGGTCATATTTTTTATTTGTCAACAGTGTTAGAGGATCAACAATTGGTTTTAATATTGTTTCTAATGTTTTATTGTTTGTATTTTCAATATCTTTTATCATGGCAACTTTTCTTTTAACAGCTGCTGCTGATTTCACTATTTGTTCTTTAAGGTTTTTCTCCATTTCGAAGTATTCCGCTCGGTTTCAAACCATGAATGAGACTGGTTAATAGATAACACAACCGTCTTTTATGTATGTTCCTCTATCACTATGAAGGTATCAAAAGCCAATCGGTAACATCCGTTATTTTTGCCACAATCCTTATTAATAACAAGATAGCTGAATGGTTTATTCCAAACGGTTGAGCACATCTCACGGAATTGGGACCATGACATGTCTGATCCAACATGTTCTTCATAAACATGCTTCAAATTAATGTCATCTTGTTTAAATAGAATGACGAGATTAGAATTGTCCCGTACAAGTTGTTTTGGTATTTTCGTGTAAGTTTGATTGATGTAAAAACAATCTATATTTTTATGACGTCCCATGGCGAAATAATCTCTAATGTTGTTTTGATTCTCACAAGCAACGTCGTCGAAAATAATAATTGAATCAGGCAAAGCATCATGGGGGCTTAAAATTTCTCCATTATGATTGTATTTATTAAATGATGTTCCAGGTACCATATTCAAAACCTTTTCAAGATATAAATATTTAGGTTGATATAAAGACTTTGAATACACATAAAGGTTACGGAATCTTGGTCCATTTTTATGCAATAATAAACTTATTACTAAATTGGTTTTTTCCACTATTAGATGGACCGCACACAATACAACGTATTGTACTTGGTAATAAATTTCCATGCCGTCGAGGGACATTAGATGATGCAGGACAGATGCAATCTAATTTAAGTGATTCTTTTTGTTTAACAAACTTCATGATTTCGGTTTCAGCGCGAGTGCAGTGTTGCATTAGTAACAATTGAATGAGCTAAACTTACAATATCATCGTTTTTAAATGTACTTTCAGGAAGTACAATGCTAATAAATGTTCTGTTATCAATGGTTACTTTGATGCTGAGTTATTGGATTTTCTAATAATCAACTGAAGTTGCATAAGATACATCGGAGACTCTAAAGGAGGCTCTAACTGCAGTTCCAAGCTGTGCGAACGGTTAGGGATCAGAGACTCCAATCTTTACGGTCTTTTAATAGATTGGGATCTTTAACTCGACTCGTTCGAGTTAAAGTTCCCAATCTTTTTACTACTCACACGGCAATCAACATTTTTCCTTTCGAGTTACCTACGTCTTAACCTATACCCAAAACTAGAATTTAAGACCAAAAAATCTACTACAATGTTGCCACTGCAATAAAATGATTGTACAATAATTTGTTGGGCCAACATAATTTGTTTATTGGTAATTTTAATTCTATAATATAAAGAAGTAATTTTATTGACTTATATTTACATAAATACAAGACAATTTAATAAAAACCTAATCATCCGTAATGTTTGGTAGAAAAGCTGGTATTGTGTCACTTCAGGTGTTAATAACATTTGAACTTACATATTGTTTCGTGCAGTGAGGTGCCGCAAAGGGATATTAATATAGGAATCTGTGAATTTAAATCGTTTTAAACAATGCTATTGTGTGTTAAGTGAGTTGTCACCTAAACTACTTGCTAGGGCCTAAGAGAGTTTTAAAACCTGCGATTTCATTAAGAGTAGTCTCGGCAGAATCCATAGGTCGATAACGCGCCCGTTTTATTGAGTGACTGAGACTTTGACTGACTTCGACTGTTGACTACCCACTTTGTCAAAATATCACTTGACATTTTTCCTTTCGAGTTATTTCGCCTAGTAACGCCTTAAATCTAAAACATGTGCATAACTGGACGAACGAATTACTGGGCTGGTGGAAAACTTTATTCAACAAGTGACCGACTCAGATTCAATAGTCAGAGATTCTGACATTAGTGACGGTGAAGATAAAGATGAAATTAAGTTTTTTTTTTGAGAAAATCCTAATCATGAATTGTGCCAGCCTATTCTAAGGAAATAAGCATACCTATAACAAAAAGGTTGAAAAAAACTGAAAACTTAATTTGACAATGACATAAGTGACATTGATAGATTTGAGACTAACGTATCTGTCGTAGTTTTTTGGTCTTGAATTCCAGTTTCGAGTATACGATATTGCCGTTTTTATTCTAAACACAATAAGATGTATAACTCCTTTAATAAGCAATAAGTCATTGGTCAAGAAGATGTCGTTGCCGCGGCGCTCCGTCCTGTTCTAGAGATGATCGATATTCATCGATGTTGATGCGTTGACCTCGATACCATCGAAACATCGATGCGTCTATATTAGCACCCCACGATTGCGAGTATAGACGCAAATAGTGTGCGAGCGAGAAGTGAATAGATACGCCGCCATTTCTGATCCCATTCTTTATACGCACAGGTTGTTTATAAACTCAGCGGCAGGAAAATCGGGCCACTGGGCTTTTTTCATACAAACGCGCTGACTTTAACGTCTCATATATGAGAAACTATTTGCGTCTCTCCTATGAGTTCTACACCCAATAAATAAAATTAAATGTTCGAAAGTTGTAAAAAACCCTTGAATTTTCCGATAAATGGAAAACAATGAACCGAACTCCACGCCCTATATAACGTTATATGGGACATGACATCAAACGTATGGTTTTTCCTTTTTGAGATTTTATTGTATATTTATCTAAACGATATTGATTATCAGCATTGTAGTACTGTCACTGTAATCATGATTTGTATAAGAATGAATATTGTAATTACCATATTATTTGAAAAGAGTAACTACTGAGTTTCTTGCTGATTCTTCTCGGTAGAAATTGACATTCCGAATCAGCGGTAGATTACATAATATTTGACATTCATAAATGTTCTGTATAGACTTGAATTGGACATTTTTGATTTTTTTTTGATTGCGTATTTTTCCAACCTTTTAAAAACTTATTTTATTTATTAGGCGTTTGGTCTCTTGATTGACGTGAAAATATATAGTAATATATAGTATATATAAAATATAAAGTAATAGGAGAGACGCAACTATTTTCCTATATTATGAGGCGTTAAAGCGAGCATGTGTATATGGAAAAAGACTGATAGCCAGATTTTCCTGCCGCTGAGGTACTATATTAATTAATCTCACCTAATATAGACAACACCCCGTTGGTCAAGTGGTTTAAGTACCGGGTCATGACCTCGGGGTCCTGGGATCGATTCCCGGGTCGAGCGAAAACTATGTTTCGAATTTTTCGAATATAGCTCGGGTTTGTGATCACCAATCCGCATTAGGCAAGCGTGGTGATTAAGCCTAATCCCATCATAGTAGCGATGACTTGATTTCTATGATGGAGGCCTTGGCCCTGCAGTGGGACAGTTTATAGGCTGATACTTACCTAATATAGCATCTCCGAGGAACTCCAACCTCTGGTAGCAGTCAGTCAGCCGGTTCTTCTGATGAGAGGCGTGGGTCAGCGCCTGCAGGAGGAGCGAGCGATCCTTGAAGCGGTACTGCAGCGTCCTCTCAAGCTCATCGTAACCTGAAGACCAGAACTATGATTAAATAATATCCTCACTAACAAATGACTCACCTTTTAAATAAATAAATAGCAATCCCTATTAAGTCTTTACAGGTCCAGTCATCGGTAGTAGTCGATGGTCCGTCTAAGATCCTAATTAATATGAATGTATATCTAGTCCTTTATATTATTCTATCTAAGCATAACATATTTCTTTACTATAAATATTACTATACATATATATATTATAGTTCACTTTTATTCCCCTTTTTCAACATTGCACCACCTACCCCTCCTCCACTATCAAATGTCCTTTGCCTGAAGGTTGTCTGGTAGATATCGCTTCCAGCGATAAGACCGCCGAAATTGTACAATTAAGTTTCTGTAATGCCTAGTTTTTTAAGTTGTATTTTTTGTGCAATAAAGTATATCTATCTATCTATCCTCGAACCGATTACGGCAACGGCGGCCAACCTCAAGGATATTATAGTGCTCAAGTGTATGCGCAAACACAAGTGCACTTTCTATTCCCCTTACCCTCATATTCCGATGGGACACTAGCGTGACACGACCGGAGAGGGATTGGGATTGTATAATTAAATAATGAACCCCCGACAGAAACCGGCCGCCATCTTGATTTTTTTCGTAGTGTATAGTATTCTACGGATGATTATTTATTTACTTCACAAAATCCACAGCTCTTGACATAAAATTACAGTGTTACAAATTTTTCTAACAGCCAGTAAAGAATTTAACATTGATATTCATATTTTTTTTAAACGGTCTAAAGCAAACATTACATTCATATTATATACTTGTATTTTTTTAAATATATTTAATGGGTTTGCACTTGACCTCATCTCACCTGATGGAGAGTGACAATAATGTCTTAGATGTGGCGTGCTTACCCAGAAGAAGCCTATTCACTCTCGACTTAAAGACTCCCAAATTGTAGCTCTCTAGGAATACAGAGGCCGGCAAGTTGTTTCATTCCTTAGCATTAAACGTTCCCCCAAAATTAATAAATTGCTAACAAAACTAACCTAACCTTATTGCACATCAAAATCCTAGTTTGAATGAATGAATGAATGAATAAGACACAGTCCCTCCACCAGCCTATGGTCCTTTCTACCGTCTCTGCATACGGACCGAATCTTGGGAGACGCTCACCAGGTACTTGCTAAGGGTTCTTTCCCCGGTGCGTTTCTTCACTCCCTACAAAGTCTGTGTCTGTGTCCCATCTCAATGTCACTTCTCCCCAAATGGGGCGTGAAACACCACAACACAAGCGACTCGCGCTCGGGCAGTTCCACATCAATCAAACTCCTTCCTAATGTTAAGCCTTTTGTGTGCAAACACACGCAACCGTCGAAAACCTTCTGCAGAGTTGACCATCTCTTGATGGTATACTGGCCCTATCTCGTTTCTGTTCCAGTCATTCAGCATCTGTTGCCGCTCTTCTTCATACAGCTGACATTCCCACAGCACATGGTCTGTGGAGAAGCTGATGAAACTCGGGACCATGTGCTGAATGAATGAATAAATGAATGAATATACTTTTATTGCACTCAAAGTACAGAATGAATACTTAAGACTAATGTTACTTAAGAAGTTTGATGTGCAATCAGTACGTTTGGTGTGCAAACAGGTAATTTTTAGAGGGTGGGTTTAATATGCACCGTGCTGATTTACGCTGCGTGAGTGAGGGTACCGGAGGTCCTATCCGGGGTTAAAGGTTGGCTGCGCACTTGTGACTCCACTGGTGTCGCGGGTGTCTATATCAGGTGATCCGACTGCTCGTCTGCCACCTATCACATATAAAAAAGCTTTAGGTAAGCGTTTGACCATATTTCACCTGATGGTAAGTCATAATATGGTCTAAGATGTAGCACGATTACCTAGAAGATACCTATTCACTCGCGCTTTGAAAACCCCCAAATTGTACCCTCTAGTATTATATGCCTGTATTGATGAAAGTTTTTGCCGACAAACCCTGTATAAATGACAGTGTCACTTACCAGAAAGCATCTGTTCCAGTTCCCCTTCGGGATCTTCAATATATCGCAGTAGGGGGGACGGGGGAGCCTTCAGCTCGCCGAAAATTGGCTGCAAAAAAAAATCCAGTAAAGAAACAATAAATGCAGGGTGGCTGATCAAATCAAGTCACACAACACATCATCATCATCATCATCAGCCCATTTAAGTCCCTACTGCTGGGGCACGGGCCTCCCTCAATCACATGAGGGGTAATTGCCATACTCACCACGCTTGGCAGACGGGTTGGCGAGGGTTTTGATATAAAGCAGAGTTTTCCTTCTCTCGGTGCTGTTGATCATGCCAGCAGCTTTACCTTAGTCGCTTTTACGACACCTCGGTAAGAGTGAGGGTGGCCTATTCTACTCTGCCGGGGACCACACGGCCTACTCTATGGACGGCTAAGAGCGAAGACCTTTTGTGCCGTATTGCACACAACACAATTAGGATTAACGTTAGGAAAACCGGCGTGAAGCAGCACTGTGTTTGAGGGTACCGGAGGCCCAATCCGGGGGAAAGGATTGTCGCGTGTGTCCATGAGCGGCGGCAATCTCTTACCATCCGGCGTCCCGTCTGCTCGTCTGCCACCTACCACATATAAAAAAAAAACATTTATACATGGCGTCCCAAGACTATGGGACATGAAGGGAAAGTACAGACAGTCCCACATCGGGTTACTTTTATCAGTCAAAATTCCCCAATTGATATTGAACCGAATGTGTTTGACATTAAGAGGATCAAATGAAGAAAATTGACAGTTTTGTATACTTTGATGTAAGGCTACGTACGTACCTCAAAATCCTAATGTTAGCATTTTTTTTACTTAAATGCAGTTTTTTCAAACACCGTAGCCTGAGGTCACCAGTGACTCACCTGGTACCAGACACTGTCAAACAGTTGCTAAAAGCTGCAGCCTGGTATCACCAGTGTCTCACCTGGTACCAGACACCTTCCACCTGTTGCTAGATGCTGCAGTCTGCTGTCACCAGTGCCTCACCTGGTACCAGACACTTTCCACCTGTGCAAGGATGCTGCAGCTGGCTGTGGTCACCCAGTGCCTCACCTGGAATCAGACACCTTCCACCTGTTGCTAGATGCTGCAGTCTGCGTCACAGGGCATCACCTGGTACCAGACACTTTCCAACTGTTGCTAGATGCTTCAGTCTGCTGTCACTAGGCCCCACATGGTACCAGACACCTTCCACCTATTGCTTAGGATGCTGCAGCCTGGTGAGCACCAGTGCCTCACCTGGTACCAGACACCTCCCACGTTGCTAGAGGCTGCAGCCTGGTGTCACCAGTGCCTCACCTGGATTCAGACACCTTCACTGTTGCTAGATGCTGCGTCTGCTGTCACCAGTGCCTCACCTGGTACCAGGACACTTTCACCTGTGGTAGATGCTTCAGTCTGCTGTCACTAGTGCCCCACTGGTACCAGACACCCTTCCACCTATTTGCTAGATGCTGCAGCCTGGTGTCACCTAGTGCCTCACCTGGTACCAGACACCTTCCACCTGTTGCTAGATGCTGCAGCCTGGTGTCACCATTGACTCACCTCGGTAACCAGACACCTTACCACCTGTTGCTAGATGCTGCAGTCTGCTGTCACCAGTGCCTCACCTGGTACCAGACACCTCTCCACCTGTTGCTAGATGCTGCAGTCTGCTGTCACCAGTGCCTCACCTGGTACCCAGACACCTTCCACCTGTTGCTAGATGCTGCAGTCTGCTGTCACCCCAGTTGCCTCACCTGGTACCAGACACCTTCCACCTGTTGCTAGATGCTGCAGTCTGCTGTCACCAGTGCCTCACCTGGTACCAGACACCTTCCACCTGTTGCTAGATGCTGCAGTCTGCTGTCACCAGTGCCTCAACCTGGTACCAGACACCTTCCACCTGTTGCTAGATGCTGCAGCCTCTGCTGTCACCATTGACTCACCTGGTACCAGACACCTACCACCTGTTGCTAGATGCTGCAGTCTGCTGTCACCAGTGCCTCACCTGGTACCAGACACCTTCCACCTGTTGCTAGATGCTGCAGCCTGGTGTCACCATTGACTCACCTGGTACCAGACACCTACCACCTGTTGCTAGATGCTGCAGTCTGCTGTCACCAGTGCCTCACCTGGTACCAGACACCTTCCACCTGTTGCTAGATGCTGCAGTCTGCTGTCACCAGTGCCTCACCTGGTACCAGACACCTTCCACCTGTTGCTAGATGCTGCAGTCTGCTGTCACCAGTGCCTCACCTGGTACCAGACACCTTCCACCTGTTGCTAGATGCTGCAGTCTGCTGTCACCAGTGCCTCACCTGGTACCAGACACCTTCCACCTGTTGCTAGATGCTGCAGTCTGCTGTCACCAGTGCCTCACCTGGTACCAGACACCTTCCACCTGTTGCTAGATGCTGCAGTCTGCTGTCACCAGTGCCTCACCTGGTACCAGACACCTTCCACCTGTTGCTAGATGCTGCAGTCTGCTGTCACCAGTGCCTCACCTGGTGCCAGACACCTTCCACCTGTTGCTAGATGCTGCAGCCTGGTGTCACCATTGACTCACCTGGTACCAGACACCTTCCACCTGTTACTAGATGTTGCAGTCTGCTGTCACCAGTGCCTCACCTGGTACCACACACCGTAGCCTGGTGTAGCCAGTGACTCACCTGGTACCAGACACCGTAGCCTGGTGTAGCCAGTGACTCACCTGGTACCAGACACCGTAGCCTGGTGTAGCCAGTGACTCACCTGGTACCACACACCGTAGATGAAACTAGTGACTCCCCTGGCAAGCACTGCGGCCTGATGACACCAATGACTCACCTGGTACCAGACGCCATCCACCTGGCGCGGGCGCAGGGACCCCACCGGGCGAGGCCCGCAGCTCCAGTCGGGTTCGGGAGCCAGCTCCTCCTCCAGGCCGCAGGGCGCTTCGGAGTCCGAGCTGCCCTCGGTGTCGGAGTCCACCGCGGCCTGGGGGGGGCGCGGCGGCGAGGGGGGCGACGGTTTCTGATGATAAACGAAGATTATCGTGATAAATACGCCTAATGTAGGGCCATACGTATGTTTATTGTCTCTTTTAAAGCGAGGGGTGCCGTGTGGTCCCCGGCAGAGTAGAATAGGCCACCCTCACTCTTACCGAGGTGTCGTAAAAGGCGACTAAGGTAAAGCTGCTGGCATGATCATCAGCACCCAGAGAAGGAAAACTCTGCATTTATATCAAAACCCTCGCCAACCCGTCTGGCAAGCGTGGTGAGTATGACAATTACCCCTCATGTGATTGAGGAAGACCCGTGCCCCAGCAGTGGGGACTTAAATGGGCTGACGATGACGACGATGAGACGACGGGTAGCCCTAACTAGCGACAATCGATTTAAATTGTTAGCTACTAAACCGGATCTATTTTAAACAATTTCGGAGCGGGAGTCTCTAAGCAAACATTTATACTCTTTATTTAATAATTATGCACTACTTATTGATCTGTTTTTGCTCTCGAAATTTGAATTAGCGCCATACTTGGCCGTTTTTGGCGGTAATTCAAATTTTGAGTACAAAAACAGACCCAAAGGTTATGTATAAGTATTAAATAAATAGTGTAAGTTTTTTTTAATAGGCTGCAGCTTATGTAGTAGTAGTAGTAATAGTATAGTTGTTTGCCGAGAGATTGTAACCCCGAAATTATTTAAAATAGATGCGGTATAGTATCTAAAAATTAAAATCGATTGGCGTCGCTAGTGTGCCCTACCCGTCACCATAAGGAAGTATTTATTTATGTCTCGGTTAACACCTACTCTTCAAAATATTTACCCAATTAAAAATATATGTGATTACATTTCGTAAATTTTTTTGACGTTAACGACCTATTTTCTGCCTATTTGTTTTATATTAGAAACGCAATTAATCATTATGTAAATTTAAGAGAGATACAGCATGTATTGTCTAGTTAAACACCACCTGAATATAAATCACGATCTTAAGTTTTTACCGTACTAAAGCTCACGTCATCCCGTTTCAACACGCAAGGTTAAAAACTCTGACCGGGTGGCGCAATGGACAACATTTCAAAATTGCTGAGCTATGAAACAAAAAATACCAATTCTTCATTTACTTTTCCTCTTCTCGAATATATATTTATTTGTATTTTATATTGCTTATTTACTGAGAAAAAAATTAAAAACTAAAAAACGTCAGATGACGTCATCGGACGGCAGAATTTAAAATATTTCTTTGCTTAGCACATTATAGTTTTAATTTTACGAAATGTCAATGACATGCAACTGTCAAAAAAAGAAGACAACTTGTCAACGTTGAATGAATGAATGACGTTGACAATGATGACACTAGTATTCTTTACCTTTGACAGTAGTACCTTTTTTTTATTAAATCAATGATAAGCAAAGGAATATCGCTGTGTTCAGCCGTCCGATGACGTCATTTGGCGCTTACGTCTATTTAGAATATAAAGAATTTCAATAATTGTTTTATGTATGAAAATGGCCAAATTTTGAAAAAAGAAAAAAAAAGGGTCTGTTCATTTTATGTCTATTTTCTTTTCATATAAAAAAACAATATGGACATGTTAAAAATATGAAATGTTGTCCATTGGTAGTGACCCTGCCTTTATACGCAAAAGGTCGTGGGTTCGATGGGGTCCAGGGTGGGGCCTGGACAAACATTCGTACGATGAACACTTGTGTTTGTTCAGTGTCTGGGTGTAATTTATGTATTTAAGTATATATTTGTGTTCCTCTGTTGTCTGATATCTGTAACACAAGGGCTTAAGGTACTTAGTACGGAATCAGGTCAATGTATGAGATGTTGTGAGAATTAAAAAAAAAAAGGGCCGGGCACCAATTTTGTTCCGGGACTAGCTTCAGTTCACGATTTGTAATAAGGGGGTTTTAAATAAAATCAAATAAAAACAAGTTTCGTTCATAATTTTTGGTATTCGCCAATGCACACATCATCTTCATCTTCAGCCCATTTAAGTCCCCACTGCTGGGGCACGGGCCTCCCTCAATCACATGAGGGGTAATTGCCATACTCACCACGCTTGGCAGACGGGTTGGCGAGGGTTTTGATATAAATGCAGAGTTTTCCTTCTCTGGGTGCTGATGATCACGCCAGCAGCTTTACCTTAGTCGCCTTTTACGACACCTCGGTAAGAGTGAGGGTGGCCTATTCTACTCTGCCGGGGACCACAAGGCAAATGCACACAATTTTCTTACAAATTTTAAACAGCCATCTAGCTGTTTCTGCTCGCACGTAAGGGTCGCGGATGGCGCGACAGAGATAGCGCGATGTCCGAGGAACGGCGAAGCTTGTCTCGAATTGAATTCAAACTGACCCCAGCAGGTGTTTTAGTGACTGACCTTTTCGTGTTGCCCGTTGGCCCTCACATAGGGATGGTCGGCGGGCAGGGGCAGGTCGTGCCGCGGCAGCACCTTGATGCCGAGCCAGGACATGAACACGAGGGCTCCCCGCGGCCCACACTCCAGCAGGTACGCGCCTATCAGCGCCTCCACGCAATCCGCTATCGACTTGTCTTCAAACAAAAAAAAAGAAATAATTTGTGTTTTTAGGAATGAGGGATCCATAAGCATAAAAGTGTCATATGAATAGCTCCAATAGGCAAGTTGCCTCATGTCTCTATTTATGAAAATAACTTTTAATTGATATATATGTGAAATAGATATTTTCGCAAATAAGCCTCAAAAATTCAGGCATCAGGTGCTGCAGTGCTTGACGCCCGAACCACCTAATCGTTAGCGAACACGTCACAAGTCTTGGACATAATTAAATTTTATAAAGTTTTGTTAAATCTTAACGCACTAGTACACATTGCATGCCGTGGCAACCTATAAGTAAGGTGACACTTAGTTTTAAGATTATGTTTGTCTATGTTCTTATTTGCTTGTAACGGTGTTTATCTTGTTGGTTGTCCTAATAAAAAAAAAATAAAAAATAAAAAAAATATTCCGTACTAGGTTCCGAAATATATAAACTTCTTCGACCGAAGTATCTTTAAATAATTTAACACAATTTAGTAGCACAAATAACAGTGCACTCGAAAAAAAGTGTTCTTGTAATACAACATCCGATGGGTTAAATTGCTTGGGATTAGACGCCGACTTCGGTAACACCTTTTTTTCGAGTGTACTATTACACATTATGTGAAGTGTAGGTATGAAGTGTTAAAAATATTATTTTACACTTTTTATTTCGTAGTTTTTAAAGGTGTTTTTTTTTCGTATAATTTCAAGTGGTAGGAGGAAAAGCAGCCTGGGACTGTAAGGCACTTTGGAGCCGGCCCATTCATTCCGAAAAGTGCCTTTCCCACGGTAGCGTGATTATGATACAATGATGTCAGACTCACCAAGTATACTGCGCGCTGTGTGATCAGGTTGTCGGGGGTGAAGCAGCCTGAGTCTGTGAGGCACTTTGGAGCCGGCCCATTCATCCCGAAAAGTGCCTCTCCCACGGTAGCGTGATTATGATGCAATGATGTCAGACTCACCAAGTATACTGCGCGCTGTGTGATCAGGTTGTCGGAGGTGAAGCAGCCTGAGTCTGTGACGCACTTTGGAGCCGGCCCATTCATCCCGAAAAGTGCCTCTCCCACGGTAGCGTGATTATGATGCAATGATGTCAGACTCACCAAGTATACTGCGCGCTGTGTGATCAGGTTGTCGGAGGTGAAGCAGCCTGAGTCTTTGAGGCACTTTGGAGCCGGCCCATTCATTCCGAAAAGTGCCTCTCCCACGGTAGCGTGATGATGATGCAATGATGTCAGACTCACCAAGTATACTGCGCGCTGTGTGATCAGGTTGTCGGAGGTGAAGCAGCCTGAGTCTGTGAGGCACTTTGGAGCCGGCCCATTCATCCCGAAGCGTGCCTCTCCCACGGTAGCGTGATTATGATGCAATGATGTCAGACTCACCAAGTATACTGCGCGCTGTGTGATCAGGTTGTCGGGGTTGAAGCAGCCTGAGTCTGTGAGGCACTTTGGAGCCGGCCCATTCATCCCGAAAAGTGCCTCTCCCACGGTAGCGTGATTATGATGCAATGATGTCAGACTCACCAAGTATACTGCGCGCTGTGTGATCAGGTTGTCGGAGGTGAAGCAGCCTGAGTCTGTGAGGCACTTTGGAGCCGGCCCATTCATCCCAAAAAGTGCCTCTCCCACGGTAGCGTGATGATGATGCAATGATGTCAGACTCACCAAGTATACTGCGCGCTGTGTGATCATCAGGTTGTCGGAGGTGAAGCAGCCTGAGTCTGTGAGGCACTTTGGAGCCGGCCCATTCATTCCGAAGCGTGCCTTCCTACGTTAGCTTTATGATGATGCAATGACGTGAGACTCACCAGGTATACTGTGCTGCGTGATCAGGTTGTAGGGGATGAAGCACCCTGAGTTTTCCAGCGCTGGGGTCGTCTCTCGTTTCTGCTCTTGGTTTTCGCTCTGTCAATACAGAAATACATTAAAAGGAACCTCTTTTTTATTTTATTAAATAGTTATATTAAATCTCCTATGAAATTTGCGTTATTCATGGAAATTATCTTATAAATTATTTCCAATGCAATGGTTATGTTACATTTCTACCATTAGCCCCACTCCACTGCGTCACCGAGGTTCGATTCCCAGGTCGAGCAAAAAGTATTTTTCGAATATTTCGAACATAGCATAGATAGATATTGTGATCACCAATCCGTATTAGAATAGAATAGAATAGAATTCATTTATTTCAACCATAGGTCATATTGAGAATAAGATAACATTAATAAACAAGATCAATTTCATAATTACATTACACAATTGTCAAAGTTTAATATACAATTAAATTAGGATGTCAAATTACAATTTAAAATTAATTTATTTAATATATTACAATTAGAATCGTGAGATATGTACTACCTACTGTTTTATTGTTTTAATAATTTGCTCATTAGTCAGTACATTAACCATCGACACATGGTTGATGTACTGACAGTCAAACCTAAGCGCGAACATTTGCAGGATGATGTTGTGGCTGCCTCGGACCCTGCTCACTAAGGATGCACATCGCTTCCGTAGGGTCGTGTAAAAACAGTCTACACGCCACACGTTGTATTAGGCAAGCGTGGTGATTAAGCCTAATCCCATCATAGTAGCGATGTCTTTATTTCTATGATGCCTTTGCACTGCAGTGGAACAGTATATAGGCTGATACTTTACTTTATTTTACATCCCGAAAACCACAAAATAGGTATCGTGAATGAACTCCAATTTGTTGCATGCACAATTGAAAAAAAGTCGTCGTCACAACCAATATAAATTACTTGGCGACGTTTTTTTTTTTTTTTTATTTTTTTTTTTTATTTTTTTTTTTTATTTATGTCTCCTCCTGAGAGAAGACTGCTAGAATCCCGGACGTGGTGATCCAGGCCTTTGTAAATCCGTGTCTTTCGACTCATCTTATTTGCTGGTACATAAGTACTGTTTTTGGGAAAAAGGGTTTTTGGGGAAAATTGACTTGGTTCTAGCGGTATGTGGGATATTTTTTGGGGGTAATTGGGGATTGGTTTAAGATATTTGGGGTAGCAGTTTTTACAGGGGTGTGGGTTTTTCACTTAGTTAAGAAAGAAGAGATGGACAAGTTGGTGGGGGTACGAATTAATGCGGCAATTTCGTTATATTGGGTGCCATTATCGGCGTTGGCTATGGCGCGTTTTATTTGAGGGCATCTTTCTCGGTCGGTTGCCGAGTGGATGCATCCTTCTTCCTCGGCAATTTCCTTGCAGTTTATGCAGCGTGTGCACCGGATCGTCCCTTTCTACTCCGGCGTAAGGGCACGCTGCATATTGATGTTCGGTTGATGCGCAATAACTGCAGGGTGAGGTTACTTGGCGACGTTAATATCGCGCAGTTAGGGACTGCAATCCGGTCCGGCGGATCCGAAGTGTTTTTACACCCACCGGATCCGCAACCGGATCTGGTTGGTTCAAAAAGTGAAAAATACGCGATCACGATCTGGCAACATCGCGCTGTAGTGTGTGACGCACCTCGCCCCTAGATTAGGCTAGTATATAAGTTAGTTAGTACGTAATAAACAGACAGTCATAACGCATCACTTGTTTTAATTATTATATATTTTCATTACTATGTGTTGCTTCGTTTTTATTTTACACACTTGTGGATTATTATTTTAGGATAAGATAATTGTTTATTAGGCATCTTAAATTTTCTTCCTGTTATGTACTAATATTGTTTATTTATTTATTATTATTATTTTTCCTTGTTTTGTCCTTCTTCTTTCTTCCTATTGTATGTAATGTATGTGTGCACGTACGTCACCCAAGGCTCTGCCTGAAAACCAGCGCTGCAGCGGCTTCGGCCACTGCAGCAAATGCTGAGGTTGGGCCTTGTTGGCTACAGGATTTGTCATACTTGTATTTATGTCACTCATGTTTGATTTGTGTTCTGTGGCCAATAAAGAACTCTTTATCTTTATCTTTATCTAATTACAAGTCCCGAACCTCCGTCATTGCACGCCCGTACGCCCGTACACCTTATTGTCTTTTCTTTCACATTTTTCACTAATAGATTTTATTCACAATAAGACCATAAATTTTGACAATTAAAAGTTCTGATTGAGTCTGAAAAATCTAAACTTGACATGTGCCCGTGCACAGCGCCGCCATAGTCAGTACTGGCAGGGTCACCATGC
>CM032491.1:8944550-8955093 GCA_019059595.1 Marasmia exigua
ATCTATTGGTAGGTATAAAATTGAACTATGTAAGTACGGGCCACTAGTATAATAATAAGTTTAAGAACTTACTAAGAGCCCATAATATCATGATGATCGTTGTAATGATCACCGCTCCTACTCCGATCATGTTTAGCGTCAACAAAATGCATGTTCTCCTCGTGGGATGATCGCTGCAATTTAAAATCAGTCTTAATTGAAAAAAAAAATACTTTAATATTCCTAACAGATTGCCACGTTATCCTGGCGGGTTATTTAGAAATAAGATATGTAGATTTAGTTTTTTAGATTTTCGCGTTGCATTATAACTATAATGTATCAATACGGGGATTAACACGATATTTATTATGTGAAACAACATTGTGTACTCACATATTTGGCTCGACGTTTCGGCTACGTTACAGCAGCTATCGGTAAATATCGTGTTAATCCCCGTATTGATACATTAAAGATATGTAGAACTAGAATGGGCCGTGAATCTCCAGTTTTTTTTTTTATATGAGAGGTGGCAGACGAGCAGACGGATCACCTGATGGTAAGCAATTCCGCCGCCCATTGACACCCGCAACACCAGTGGAGTTACAAGTGCGCTGCCTACCTTTTCCCTTTCCCCCCCATTGGACCTCCGGTAACCTCACTTACACGGCGAAACACAGCGCAGCCGCTGCTTCACGCCGGTCTTCTGTGAGGCAGTGGTATCACTCCGGTCGAGCCGGCCCGTTCATGCCTAAGCGTGGCTCTCCCACATTTAAAAGTCATTCTCCAGTTAGTCGCCTGTCTCACCTGTACAACGATTTATGTGAAAAATTGCCTGAACTCGACATCAATTTTTAAAGCCACCCCAAGTTGGTGATGGACCTTAGCATGCGTAATTTGTTTTCTTTTACTATTTTATTATGTCATCATCATCATCATCATCTAAGTCCCCACTGCTGGGGCACGGGCCTCCCTCAATCACATGAGGGGTAAATGCCATACTCACCACGCTTGGCAGTCGGATTGGCGAGGGTTTTGATATAAATGCAGAGTTTTCCTTCTCTGGGTGCTGATGATCATGCCAGCAGCTTTACCTTAGTCGCCTTTTACGACACCTCGGTAAGAGTGAGGGTGGCCTATTCTACTCTGCCGGGGACCACACGGCTTTATTTTATTATGTATGTAAGATAAAATATTTTTTTTCGCAGTCAACTTTTTTGCAAGGTTTATAAATGTCGCACTAGTGGTACACAAATTAAAATAAAATAAATAAATATAAAATCATTATTTACCAAAAACAAATACATTGTACAATATTTTATCAGGCGGTCGCTGCACTAAGCAAATGGCTTGTCTTGCAAGGCATGTCGATTCATTTTAAAAAATATCGATCTCCGATTCGATTCAAATCGGCCATACTAGTATCGATTATTGTTTAAATCGAGCATTAAAAGATCGATTATCGATTAATCGAGCCAATTTCAAACATGACTAATTGCCTAATAAAGATTTCTCAATAAATTGATTACAATCAATCTAATCACTATTTTTCAAATTAAAATAAATGCTATATGAACTATGCTATATCCACAGTATATTTTTGACAAATAAACTCACTCACAAGAATGTCAAGATTAAATAGGTAGGTTAGATTTGACAACTTTGACAGCCGGATAGAAAAATAAAATTTTTTTTCTAACTTAGTAACGCCACCTTCGGAAACGTTCATAAATATTTACTCTATGACGCGTTTAAATTATTGACCAAGTAAGTACAACCAGTTGCTTTTGCGTCCGACAACAGCAACAAATTAAAAAAAAAAACGAGGAAGAGTATCATCGCTAGCTCTTTGAATGGATCGGTCCAATTCGGGAGGTTTATGAATCGATTCATTGAATCGACGTAGGGTTCAAAATCGATTTGAAAAATCTATTATATTACTCTAAATAATAGATTTTTCGATTAATCGCTTTTTAAATCGACATGCCTACAGCCAATAAGCATTTCTTAAACCTAATTATTGTACGAACGCACGGTACTAAATATTTAAGGTGAATTTAAATTTATTACCAAATAAAAGGAGCAATTTATTGTAAAAGGGTACAAGAAGGAAATCTATCTAAAGGGCTGATATTTTATACTATAAACGAACATTTTTGGGATCTACAACCTATGTGTGTTTGTGTGCGTGCGCGCGAGCTATAGTTCCTTTAATTTAGAATAGAATAGAATAGAAAATATTAATTCAGCAACAACTTAAAACTAGTTACATTTATCTTAGAACTAAAAGAAACTTTTGTGCCGAAAAGGTGACCCTCAGCATAATGCCAAGACATAATAATGCCGAGGCGCTGGTTTTCAGGGGCACCTACGGTGGGATGACAGAGGCACTATGCATAAAATTATTGAAATATAATGTACCTCCTACATATACAAATACAATACACTCAAAACAGTTACTATTATATAAAGATGAAGCCCAAGAGAAATTTAATATTACTATCGTAGAATGAATTTTAAGTAATTATACCTAATTTAGTTTTGTTTTTTATTATTATGCATGATGTGATTACGACACCTCGGTAAGAGTGAGGGTGGCCTATTCTACTCTGCCGGGGACTACACGGCGACTACGGTAAAGCTGCTGGCATGATCATCAGCACCCAGAGAAGGAAAACTGCATTTATATCAAAACCCTCGCCAGCCCGTCTGCCAAGCGTGGTGAGTATGGCAATTACCCCTTATGTGATTGAGGGAGGCCCGTGCCCCGAAATGGGGACTTGAATGGGCTGATGATGATGTGATTTCCTGAAATAGTAGGTACATCCAATCCGGAGGATAGGGGGGTTTAAAGGTTGGCAGCGCACTTGTGACTCCACTGGTGTCGCGGGTGTCCATGGGCGGCGGCAATTGCTTACCATCAGGTGATCCGTCTGTTCGTCTGCTTACCTATTACATAAAAAAAGTTAGCTCTTTTTTTGTGTGTTATTGCTGTAACCTATGTTGGTAATCCTTTAAATAAATAAATAAATAATAACTAGCAGTCGCCCGCAGCTTCGGTCGAATGGGATCCGGTTTGTCACAAGTTAATGTCACACTTCAACTCATCATCATCATCGTCACCTTAGCGTTTTCTCCCGACTGCGTTCACGCTGTCGCCACGTCATTTCACTTAGTACTTCTTTCCTTTGTATGGGAAAAATAGTTCAGCGTATTCCGTTAGATGGAGCTTGTAAAAAGCAGATGTAGATTTAAAAAGCAATCAAGCAGATGGTTCGGCGTTGTTTCGGTAGATTTAACCGTGGGAGAGCACGCTTCGGCATTGGGGCCGGCTCGATCTGAGTGATACCAAGGCCTCACAGAAAACCGGCGTGAAGCAGCACCGTGCTGTGTTTCGCTGCGTGAGTGAGGGTATTGGAGGCCTGATCCGGGTGAAATTGAGTATAAAGGTTGGCTGTGCACTTGTGACTAATATCCTCCAACCGATTACGGCTACGACAGCCAATCTCAACGATCAGCCACGTACGCAGAATATAATTATAGTGCTCAAGTTTGAGCGCAAACACAAGTGCACTCTCTATTCCCTTACCCTCATATTCCGATAGGACACCAGCGTGACACGACCGGAGAGGGATTGGGCGCAGAACCAACGGCTTAAATTGCTTTCCGAGGCTCAGGGGTATAAGACCGCCAAATTTCAGACTCCGGGCTGACACTAAGAATTTCTTGCCGAAAACTTAGGTACAAATTTTTGGCCCGACTCGGGGGTCGAACCCGGGTCAAAGTTGTAGGTCCTGCAGCGTTTCTGCCATTATGACGATGTCGTCTGCAAATCGCAGGTGAGAGATGTATTCGCCATTAATGTTGATGCCACGTCTCTTCCAGTTCAGCGTCTTGAACATAACCTCCATTTTATTTGTGAACAATTTTGGGGAGATGCTTTGAGATGAGACGTCTCACTCCTCGATGCAATGGTGTAGGACTTGTTTGCTGATTCTGTACTTGGACGGACATAGTAGCGACATCAGAGAGACATCTCATCAACTGGATATATCGCCAATCGACTTTGCATCGCTGCGGGGACACCAGAACAGACCAGATTTCAACCGCGTCAAACGCCTTCTCATAATCGACAAATGCTAGACACAGGGGCTGAGTATACTCTTTAATTAAATCTTTTAATAAACATAATCATAGAATTATAGTCATGTTATTATTCTATGAACATAATGCGTTCTACCACCGGCTCGGAAAGCGATTTCTGGACGAGAAGATCCGGCAAGAAACTCGCCAGTTACTCTTTTTAATCGCCAAACTTTCATACAATGTTATATCATCGTCATCATACCAAGCCATACATTTTAATTGTAACACAAAATAAAATAAGGAAATAATAAAATACATATTATGAGGTAAACTGTAAAAAAGGCGTTGATACAGGCGTTCGATCAGAGACGAGCTGTAGAAATAATAAAACTGAGTAGAAGACATGTTAGGGCACTCACTCGGACCCTCACAGGGCACTGCAAATTAAACAAGCACCTGCACAACATGGGCCTTTCAGATACCAAAATCTGCAGATTCTGACGCGAGGACGAGGAAACGATTATCCACGTCCACGGCGAGTGCATAGCGTTGCACCGCTGCAGAAACCGGCACCTGGGAGCCCACATGATCTCAGCTGACGAGATCAAAAGCTCCCCCATCAGCTCCATTCTCGGGTTTATCCTGGAACTGGAGCTACATGAGGTGCTGTAATAGGTTACGGGGCTGCTACAATAGATCATCTATACTGGTCGCAGTGGCTATGAGACGCAGGCTCACCCCATTTCTATCAAATAATAATGAGGTAAACTGAAGCAGACCAGTCCCCAAAGGTGGCACCTGTTCACAAGTATGACGTATGTGTCAGCTATCATTTCACTCAACCATATCAGAGGGAACGCAGTGACCCGCGACATAGCGCCACCATCTCAGAGACTTTGAGTGAGCATGACTACTTAGGTTCCCCTCACACACTTATGCACTATGTCCTGTAATATTAGCTGATTCGTTGAGAAAAGATTATAGCAGAAATATCGGTAGGGCCATGGAATTATAATTTTTCTTACCTTGTTGCAATGCCTTGATCCATTTTGTAAACTAAATTTCAAGCTATTAATTCTAAGTATATTAAATTTTTCTTATGAATAGATATACCTTTTCTTATGAATATACCTTTGAACATAGAATTACAACAAGACTAGAAGGATAGTTTCCATACTGCTGTCACCTCAAATTTGAAGCACAAATTTGCTTTTTCAAGTTGCTACTACGTACGGAGTATCAACATAAAAATACTAATTAATGTTACCAGTCACAACCCATTTCCCTAAAACATGGGAAATTGTTATTGTAGTAATTGTATTGTCTTGTTATTATTCTATGCCTTTAAAATATTTTGGATAAATTAAATTGACATTGTATCTGTCAATAACCGCAAATCTTCCTTGTCTTTGTCCATTACATAAAAAATACCTTTTCATAGATTATGTATAGACTTCATCGTCATCGTCAGCCCTATTAAGTCCCCACTGCTGGGGCACGGGCCTCCTTCAATCACATGAAGGGTAATTGCCATACTCGCCACGCTTGGCAGACGGGTTGGCGAGCGTTTTGATATAAATGCAGAGTTTTCCTTCTCTGGGTGCTGATGATCATGCCAGCAGCTTTACCTTAGTCGCCTTTTACGACACCTCGGTAAGAGTGAGGGTGGCCTATTCTACTCTGCCGGGGACCACACGGTGTATAGACTTGTGTTGGTTTTTTTTATGCTAGAGGTGGACAAACGAGCTAGCGAGTCACCTGATGGAAAGTAATCAACGCCGTCCATGAACATCCGCGAAATCAGAGAGATCGCTAATGTTTTGCCGGCGTTTTTTAAAAAAGAGCACGCTCTTTTCTTGAAGGTTGTGTTGGGTTCAGGTGTTTGTGGTACCTTCGTTGTTCCTGGTTTCCATAGTACAAGGGAGGCCTTAGTATGAGACCAAGACAATAATATATAGAGAGAAAGAAGAAAGAAGAAATGTTTATTTGGAACCAATAATATGTGATGTTGTCTCAATTCATTTATTTTATTTTATTTATATAACATGGAGCGATGCGATCGTAGTTTAGTGGATACGAATGCACCTTTCATACAGTTTTTTTTTTCTATGATATAGGTTGCAGACGAGCAGACGGATTAACTGATGGTAAGCGATTACCGCCGCCCATGGACGCCTGCAACACCAGTGGTGTCACAAGTGCGCCGCTTATCTTTTAACCTCCCTTCCCCTGGATTGGGCCTCCGGTACCCTCACTCACGCAGCGAAATACAGCGCATGCACTGCTTCACGCCGGTTTTCTGTGAGGACGTGGTATTACTCCGGTCGAGCCGGCCCATTCATGCCGAAGCGTGGCTCTCCCACTGTTAAAACAGTAGGATAGTGGTTCGAGCATGCATCTCTAGATTTATCAAATCTACGTGCATACCGTTCTACCATTAGCTCGGCAGTAAGGGAAAACATTGCGAGGAAACCTGCACGTCTCGGATAATTTCTCAAATTTATAGACGATTCTGAACGTGTAACTATGATCCGTGGGAAAGCCACGCTTCGGCATAAATGTGCTGTGTTTCGCTGCGTGAGTGAGGGTACCGGAGACCCAATCCGGGGAAAAGGGGGTTCAAATTTTGGCATCACACTTGTGCCTCCACTGGTGTCGCGGGTGCCTATGGGCAGCGGCAATCGCTTACCATCAGGCGATCCGTCTGCTCGTCTGCCACATAAAAAAACATCGATTGTTCCATGCTCAATTTGTGATTCCCGGTTGCGTCCAAAGCTGTCACTCTGGAGCCTGGGGTAAGTTTGGACCATGATCCAGAATTCGGAAAGTCTGGTATTTATGGGACGCACGTCTGACCTTCGCAACCCTTAGACAGGGGAATCAGACCAACTGAATCATGGTTACGCGATTGAGAAGATACGATAATAATAATTTGCCTTACTCACAGATTACGCCTTCCTCTTTCATTTATATAAGCTCCTCGTGGATAACACAACTCTAAAATACAGCCACATTCCTTACTAATCCATTTGCAAAACATTTCTAAAAAAACGCCATTTTTTGCCGTCCGTAACGAAGCTAAAATATTCATGCCCCATGAATATTCTATGAATTAAACACAGCCATTGTCTGTTATCTTAGGGGGTGAGGGGGGAGTGGAGAAAGAAAAGATTTCGTCTAAGTTTTTAGGAAAAAAAGAAAATATTTTGACAGTCTTCTAAAGATTGGTTTATAGTCGCTCCACGGCTACTTGGCCCGTGGCAAAAGTCGGAACGAATGCCCTCTTATTACAAAAAACTACTCTGATACCGGCTTTGATCGTAAACTAGCAAGTCCATGATTATTACGGAATAATGTTAGCTCCTAGATTTTTACTACAAATCCTCGACTAATCATCATCATCATTTCAGCCAATAGACGTCCACTGCTAGACATAGGTCTCCCCCAATGTTCTCCACACAGATCGGTCCTGTGCCGCCCGCATCCAATGGACTCCCGCGATCTTCACCAGATCGTCAGTCCACCTTGTGGAGGGCGCAACGGCTGCGACTTTCTGTACGTGGCCTCAACTCGAGGACCTTTCCGCCCCAACGGCCGTCTGTTCTCCTCGCTATGTGCCCTGCCCATTGCCACTAGAGGCATGAAATCCTTTGGGCTACGTCTGTGACCTTAGTTCTCCTGCGGATCTCATCATTTCTGCTACGATCACGCAGAGAGACTCCGAGCATAGCCCTCTCTATTGCTCTCTGGGTGACTTTGAGCCTCCTTAATCCTTGCACAAATGTTGGGTCCGCTTTTGTACCCGAAAAATTGATCCACGCTAAAAGTGTCCGCTTTTGGCGGTAATCAATTTTATGCGTACGCGTTGGACCCAACATTTGTGCATGGTTATTTAATAAATAGTACAAGTGTTTGCCGAGAGGTTGTAACCTCGAGACCGTTTAAAATAGATCCGGTTTAGTAGCTAAAAATTAAAAACGATTGGCGTCGCTAGTGTGCCCTAGCCGTCACCTTAATCAGCATGTCATGTGGGTTACTTTCTAGCTCGCGCGAACGAATTATTCGTATGTTTCTCATTTCAATTGTGTTTCGGGTATCCATGCAGGGGTCACCATCGAGCACAGATAGCCGTCGGGAAATACTCCTGAAGCCAAACGGTTCCACAGAACTGAGGTACGTGGTAGAAGCCCCGCGAGAAACGCACAGTAGGTACTATACTCAATTCAGTATCTGAAGGTGAATAGGACAGTTCAAACGTTTCGTATCATGTATCCATCTTTCTACAAATAAAAATATTAAGTTGTAAAAATCATTATCTTTTTTGAGTTCTTATTCTTCCGAAAAAAACAAGAATTAAACTTTTTCAATCAATTTGAACAAGAACTTAAAATAGTTTACCAATAAAAAATTGTAAAAATATCTTATGAATTGCATAATGCGCTAATCGGAATTTTTGCTCATAGGGATTGACACAAACAAAATGGCGGCCTTGACACAAACAATCGCAATAAATCAGTAATCGGTATGGCGGCCATTTTACCATCGAATCACGATTATTGTCTCGTGCAAAATATGTCCGCATAGATTGCATTAGGGACCAAGAACTGGTAATTTAGAGACGAAGGTCGATTTTTCAAATGAATAAAATGCATATTATTTAAATAAAGGTGAAAGGTGAAGGTTAATTGCGTGTGTACCACTAAGAATATTTACATATTGTCTTTCATATCCAGATAGTTCCAATTCATAGATAAAATGTTGATTAAAATTAAAAATCAAACAAATAAAAAGTCTTTTAGATTTTATCGTTGCATTATAACTATAATGTATCAAGACGGGAATTAACACGATATTCATTATGTGATACAAATTAAAATTATTAGATTTATTAAAAATCGACAAGCGAATACATCGGCAAAAGCAGAATCGGGAATTAATCATTGGATGGAACTACATGACCCGAAAATCCTCTCCACCGATCGTCATTATCATACCAGGATAGTACGTGAAGCGGCTGAGATCAAGAAGTATAAGACTTTCAATCGGGAGGATGGATTAAAAATATCATCGACATGGAATCCAGTAATTAGGCAAACCCCGTGTAGGCCGTTACTAACGCAAACAAACACCGATACTGTTAGTGTAGTGTGTCGGAGTAGCTTCACTGACAATTCATCTAGTTGCGAATTAATATCAAAAAATGTGAGGGTGTCCGAAGATTCACAGCCCGGCCCCAGCAGAAGACGCCGTGCTCCGCCAGTCCGCTCGTGACCACAGCAAATGTAACGTAGCCGAAACGTCGAGCCAAATATGTGAGTACACAATGTTGTATCACATAATAAATATCGTGTTAATTCCCGTCTTGATACATTATAAATAAAAAGTCGATTAGATTTCAAAAGACAATATTCTCGATTCTCTAAAATATCGGTTAGGTTTAAAAGGAGGGTCTCACTTTTAATACTGCCTCACAGAAGACCGGCGTGAAACAGCGCCTGCGCTGTGTTTCGCCGTGTGAGTGAGGTTACCGGAGGCCCAATGGGGGGAAGGAGAAAAGTTTGGCAGCGCACTTGTGACTCCACTGGTGTTGCGGGTGTCTATGGGCGGCGGAATTGCTTACCATCAGGTGATCCGTCTGCTCGTCTGCCATCTCACATATAAAAAAAATGACAAAATTGAACTGCTCACTCAGCTTCACATACTGAATTATTTTGTCTTTTTAGCCACTGAGCTAACACGGCTCATAGTTAATTTTAACAGCCATAGCTCACAGAAGCTAATATTTCACGCACATCTCAAAACAATAACTACATTAGTGTTAAAATGTCAACATTAGTGTCTTGTAAATTATGGACAGACAGACAGACGGGCGGTGTAACGAGCGACGAATAATGCAAGCTATTTATATTGTTATTTAGTAGACCGTGACGCGGACGACACACGGACGCGTGGAACGGAGCACATTCGATCACAATTATAAAGTTGGAAAAAACCGGCCAAGTGCGAGTCAGAATCGCCCATGGAGGGTTCCGTAGCAGCAGTATTAAAAAAAATCTACTCATTATATTTAGTTCAAACCAATTTTCGTTGTTAGTTTTCATGATTATGTACATCATATATTTTTTTTAGTTTTATATTTCATTTATTATAGAAGGGGGGGGGGGGGGGACAATTTGGGAGCTTGCGCAAAGTATTGTGTTTAGAAAAAAATGATGTCAAAAACCTCTACATCATTTTTAAAGACCTATCCATAGATACCTTACACGTATAGATTTGATAGGTAAAAAAAAATCAGTTTCAAGTATGGAGACCCCAATTTTATATTTTTTCCAATTCATAAAAATCGTAATGCGGTTAACAAAATACATCTATTCACCAGGTTTCAATAGTATAATTCTTATAGTTTCGGAGAAAAGTGGCTGTGACATACGGACGTATGGACCGGACGGCCGGGACAGACGGACAGACTGACGAATCTATA
>CM032491.1:8962895-8985127 GCA_019059595.1 Marasmia exigua
AGTTAAAACCGGTCCGATTAGTTTAGAGTGGTTCATCATCAGAATCCGTAAGTCGATAAAACGTAGAAACACCGGCGTTTTATTGAGTGACCAAACCAATTTTCGTTGTTAGTTTTCATGGTAATGTATATCATATATGTTTTTTACTTCTATAATTATTTTATTATAGAAGTTAGAGAGGGGGACACACATTTTTCCACTTTGGGAGTGTCTCTTGCGCAAAATATTAAGGTGAAGTTTTTACCCCACCAGCGACGCCAATGGACAACATTTCAAAATTGCTAAGCTCTGAAACAAAAAATACCATTTCTTTATTTACTTTTCCGCTGCGCGAATATATATTTATTAATTTTTTATATTGCTTATTTACTGAGAAAAAAATTAAAAACTAAAAAACGTAAGATGACGTCATCGGACGGCAGAATGTAAAATATTTCTTTGCTTAGCACATTATAGTTTTAAATTTACAAAATGCCACACCCATGACATGCAACTGTCAAAAAAAAGACAACTTGTCAACGCTGAACGTATGAATGACGTTGACAATGTTGACACTAGTATTATTTACCTTTGACAGTAGTACCTTTTTTTATTAAAACAATGATAAGCAAATGAATATCGCTGATTCAGCCGTCCGATGACGTCATTTGGCGCTTACCTACATCTATTTAGAATATAAAGAATTTTAATAATTATTTTATGCATGAAAATGGACAAATTTTGAAAAAAGAAAAAATATGGGTCCGTTCATTTTATGTCTATATTCATATAAAAAAACAATATGGACATGTTAAAAATATGAAATGTGGTCCATTTCAAATTTCAAATAGTTTTATTGCCGGTTAAGTGTTACAATGGGGTGTTACAATAAATAATGCTGCTTTACTACTTAACCACCTTTTACAGGCATTGCAATATCTAAGTATGCTTATACACTGAGTTAAAAACCTACTAAATATAAAACTTACTAAATATAAAATTGATTGTAAGCTACTAAACCAGATCTATGTTAAACAACTTGGGGACTTCAGTCTCTCGGTAGACACCTATACTATTTATTTAATAGTTATAGTTAGCTATTTGATCTGGTTTTGCGTTCGAATTTTGAATTACCGCCAAAAGCGGCCATTTTTGGCGTAAATCATTTTTTGTAATACAAAAACAGACGCAACATTTGGGAATGGTTATTAAATAAATAGTATCAGTGTTCGCAGAGAGGCTGAATCCCCGTAATTATTTGAAATGTATTTGATTTGGTAGCTAACAATTGAAATCAATAGGCGTCGTAAATATGCCCTAGCCGTCGCCTTAAGTTTAGAAATCCTTAAATATTATAAAGGCGAAAGTTTGTTTGGATGGATGTATGGATGTTTGTTCCTCTTTCACGCAAAAACTACTAAACGGATTTTAATGAAACTTTACAGTAATGTAGCTTATAGATCAGAATAACACATAGGCTATAATTTATAAAGATATTGTGTGAACGCAGACGAAGTCGCGGGCAAAAGCTAGTAAATATATATTAGAAACCTCAACATCAGATGGGCGGTCAGAATTGTCGACGACCAGGCACTTTCCGACACACTTGATCCTTTGTCATTGCGTAGAGATGTAGCATCACTGTGCATCTTCTATCGCATTTAAAATGGGGAATGTTCAGCCTTATTCCAGCTGCAATTTTTCACCACCGCACATCACGTCAGAACGCCAAATTCCATCCACATCACCTGGATGGATTTATATCGACTACAGTGCGTTTCTCACGTCATTTCCTACCACGCACAGTAAAACTGTGGAACCAGCTGTCATCCGTGGTGTTTACGAACAGATACGACCAGGTGACCTTCAAGAAAAGGGTGTACTCCTTTCTTAAGAGCCGGCAACGCATATGTGATACCTCAGGTGTTGCAGATGTCCATGGGCGACGGTGATCACTTTCCATCAAGTGTGCCGTCTGCTCGTTTGTCCGCTATAATGTAAAAAAAACATCATTTTTAAAGATCTAGGTATCCATCCAAAATAAGAGTTTCAGTTCTAAGTACTATGGAACCCCCTAAAAAATTTTATTTTCTTATTTTTGTGTAAAAATCGTAATGCGGTTAACAAAATAAATAATAGAGTATACAAGTTTCAATAGTATAGTTCTTATTGTTTCGGAAAAAGTGCCTGTAACATACGGACGGACGGATAGACACAGACATGACGAATCTATAAGTGTTCCGTTGGATTCGGCGGGTAGAGCTAAAACAAGCCGCATGGGCTGATGCAATTTAAAGGTTTTAAATTAGTGTCTAGTGGTTTTTAGTGTACAAATTTGGTGTTTATTTGCAAAGTGATCGTGATAATAAAAATCGTTGGATTGTATCGTTTTTAACACTGCTATTGTGTGTTAAGTGAGTTGTCTCGTGACAACTTGCTTGGACCTAATAGAGCTTTTAGAGTGATATCCGCGGAATCCGTAGGTCGATAAAACGTAAATACCAGCGTTTTATTCAGTGACTGTGACTTTGACTGACTTCGACTGTTGACTACCCACTTATTCTCAATATGTTACTTGACAATTGCGAAATATCTCCGGGTAGAGCTATATTAAAAAAAAAGGGTTCCGTTTTTTGCCATTTGGCTACGGAACCCTAAAAAAGAGTTCAGAATTGTTTCACGTCCTTGTTGTTTCAGCTATCCGAAACATGCTGATTCCCTCATTTTCCCTAACTGAGCTAATGTACTGCCATCACAAATAAACAACCGTTAGAGAGTCACGCTTCGTCATGAATGGGCAGTGATACTACGGCCTCACAGAAAACCGGCGTGAAGCAGCACTGTGCTGTGTTTCGCTGCGTGAGTGAGGGTACCGGAGGCCCTACCCGGGGGAAAGGGGAGGTTAAATGTTGGCAGCACACTTGTGACTCCACTGGTGTCGCCGGTGTCTATGAGCGGCGGAAATCGCTTACCATCAGGCGATCCGATGTTCGTCTGCCTACCTTTAAATAAAAAAAAAGTCTAGGGCTTGCCTCGGTATGTGGTCCGGTTCCCTTCCCTTTGTTTGATTTAATACTTGTAGTTAACTATTTAGTCTGCTTTTTCATTCGAATTTTGGATTACCGCTAAAAGCAAATTTGGCGTGAATTTTTCGCGTACAAAAACGGACCCAACATTTGTGCATGGTTATTTAATAAATAGTATAAGTGTTTGCCGAAATTGTTTAAAATAGATCCGGTTTAGTAGCTAACAATTAAAAACGAATGGTGTCGCTAGTTAGGGTTACCTGTCGCCTTAATTTATTTTTCCTTAGTATGGGTAAAATAGTTCAGCGGTTTTCGTTAGATGGGGCTTGTAAAAAGCAGATATAGCTTCAAAAAGCAATCAAGCAGATGGTTCGGTGTTGTTTCGGTAGATGTCACTATGCATTTTTACATCGTGCTAGTAAAGCATGTTTCCGAAACAATGACCTCAAGCCGCCTGCCCACATTTGCCAATCAGAGGTCCAGAAGGTATTGGGAACTTTGTTAAGTAGCAAATAAAATGATTTCTGATATTTTATTTTTTGAAGGTGGCAGTACTACATAGGCGTTGAGTGAGTATTGGATGAGGACGGTCACCCATCCGTTTTGAAAAGACATTATCTAGGTTACCTAATACTAAATTGTTTAAAGTAGATCCGGTGTAGTAGCTAAAAATTAAAATCGCTAGTGTGCCCTACCCCGTCATCTTAACATCAGGCGATCCGTCTGCTCGTCTGACATAAAAATGACATAAAAACAGTGATATAATAAATAAATATAAACTTATTTATTACTTACTTATTTTCCTTTGCCGAGATAATGTTCTCCCATTACCACAATTTAAGAAGAATCAGAATGAAAATACTTTATTTGCATAATTTCAGGTACATAATGTGATGTTACAATGTTATTTGGTATCACTGAAGTTTGCTTAAGTTAAGAAGCGTGCAGATATTTAATAACAGTAAACAATTAAATATCAATTCAATGTCACTTAAAAATAAAAATGATGTAAAAACCATGTCAGTAATAAATAATTAATATCTACCCTATTGCCTAATAATAATTTATTCAAATAACCTCTCGTACGTGGAATACTGCCAACTGTCAAATTTAATTTTTTGACGTGTCGTGGGTCCCGCTCAGGGACGCTCCACGGACAGGGGTAATTTTGTGGCAGAGGTTTAGAAAAACCCAATTTTCCCTGAATCTGCTGGATTATATGTATTAATAAGATTATTTATGTTGATAAAACATATTTCTTCAAGTAATTACTCACACTTCACCTGATTTTTAATTGAATTGGAACTGTACTCTGAGAAAAGATATGGGTTACTTACAAGTTCAACTTATATTGGCTGATTAATAAAAAAATAAAAGACTGATGTTTCATATATTGATTTATTTTCATAATTTATTACATATATTTTAAAATGAATACGGCAAAGAAGATGTTTTAATACATTTTTTTATACTACTAGTAGACTACTTATTTTTAAAATATCAAAATATTCAGTCAGCGAGTAAAAAGACCATTCCACAAGTGCATGGGACCAAATACGATATTCCATAAATCAATTCCCTATCCTAAATTCAATGGGTTCTCCAAATTTTAACTGGAAAAGGGTGTGAGAGGACGATTAATTCATTTCAGTTGTAGAGTGCTAAATAAATCATAATACACATTTGGAGCGTCAAACACACGAGATGAGCGGATGGTTTCTCCCTCCTTGTATTCTGTTCACCAAAGTGGTATTCCTCAAAACTGACTCCCTCGGTGGCTTAGAGATAGATAGATAGATAGATAGCTATTCTTTATTGCCCAAAAATAAAATACAAGCATGATACAACAGCAACAGACAGTACAATAAGGCGGTCTTATCGCTTGTAGCGATTTCTTCCAGACAACCTTTGGGTAGAGGAAAGAAATATCGTATTCGTAATAAGGGAAGGCAGTGCAAAGTAGTTTAACAAATTAATTGAGAATAGAGGATAGTAGGACGCAATTTAAAGCGACGGCTACGCAAAAGGTCTCGGGTTTGATCTCCGGGTCGAGCCAATAATTAATTTATAAGCCACTAAGCGCCTGCAAAACATTGCTAGCAAATTTTTTCTAACATGAATATTCGTATTTTATTCACAGGCGTTTTAGTGAATTTTTGTGATAACATAATAGAAGCTTTCCAAAATTCTATGAAAAAGAAATGTTAAGGTAGCAAATAGGTAGTAAATATTGACCTACATAAGCAAAGTGGTAAATACAACGCTAACACTATGAAAACTCAGAAGTGGTCAGGCAACCTGACGTCAGAATGACAGACCACTTAATGTATGAAATATCTGTCTTAATAGAGAGGTAGCAAATATATAATTAAAGGTAGCAAATAGTAGCAAATAGGTAGTAAATAGTGCACATGGTCTTATCTAAATATCTCGTTTGGTCCAGTCATTCTGACGGTCACAAAAAATTGTACCTAAGTTTTCGTTATTTTCCCCGAGAATGGGAGAGGATCGTGCAGCCAAAAGAGCCTATCTGGGACGACCAATGCGGCGACGTCCAGTGGGTCGTCCGAGATACCGCTGGAGGGACGAAGTCACCAAGGACCTCAAAGCACTCAACGTGCACGATTGGGCGGCAATGGCACAGGATCGCAAAAAATGGCGAACTTTGACGTCGGAGGCCTAGACCCACTTTGGATCGCTGAGCCAGCGTAGTAAGGTTTCGTTAAGGTGACGGGTAGGGCACACTAGACACGCCAATTGATATCAATTTTTAGCTACTAAACCGGATCTATTTCAAACAATTTCGGGGTTAAAACCTCTCGGGAAACACAAACTATTTATTAAATAACTATGTACAAATGATGGGTCCGTTTTTGTACACGAAAAATTGAATCACGCCAAAAGTGGCCGCTTTCTGCGTGAATCAATTTTTCGCGTTTTCGTAGGTTGTAACCCCGAAATGTTTAAAATAGATCCGGTTTAGTAGCTGTTAGCGAGCGAGAGAGATAGGTAGAAATAGCAAGAAAACAATGAAAATATAGAAATAAAATATATTAACGTACCGTTTGCACCAAAACAAATCAATGGCAATATAAAAACGTCAAATTGAGACACAAAATCAAATCGAAAATAAAATGATTAACTTAAAGAAGTCGGTTTGCCACGGTAACCAAAAATAAAAATCGATTGGCGTCGTTTTATGCCTCGGAAAGCACGTAAAGCCGTTGATCCTGCGGTCGTGTCACGCTGGTGTCCCTTAGGAATACGAAGGTAATGGAACAGAGAGTGCACTTGTGTTTGCCCACACAATGAAGCACTATAATATTATATCCTGCGTACGCTGATTTTTTTTTTATGATAAAAGTGGCAGACGAGCAGACGGATCACCTGATGGTAAGCGATTACCGCCGCCCATGGACGCCTGCAACACCAGTGGTGTCACAAGTACGCTGCTTACCTTTTAACCCCCCCTTCCCCTGGATTGGGCCTCCGGTACCCTCACTCACGCAGCGAAACACAGCGCATGCACTGCTTCACGCCGGTTTTCTGTGAGGACGTGGTATTACTCCGGTCGAGCCGGCCCATCCATGCCGAAGCGTGGCTCTCCCACTGTTACCGAAGCGTGGCTCTCCCACTGTTCGTTGCGATTGGCCGCCGTAGCCCAAATCGGTTTGAGGATATTATTATTCCTCTGTCTCCGTCTCACTCGTCCTGCAAGAGCAGGACACTGCATCTGCCTGAATGAGAGAGCCTAAAATCACAAGTAGATTTCCAATTTAATGCGAAATGTCTTTTTTATTTCTTGCTTTTTAAAGGGACTCCCGAATTTTATTTTATTTAGGTACAAATCAGTTCCTGATTTCAATAGGACCTGCAATCGATTTTATATTATTTTCCGTTTTTGGGGGCGGCCATCTTGGATTTGATTTTTTTCATATTGAATTGTATCTTACTACTGAAACCCTTTTATTTGATTAGTATATCGAGGTGGGTTGTGACAAAATATGTTAATCCGACATTTTGTGTCGGCGGCCATCTTGGATCAATTTCCATCTAACATAGCTAAAACACTGGCGATCAATTCGCCTTTCAAACAAAATCGGTTTATCACAGACAGACACACCCACACACACACGTACATGTGGAACTTATAACACCCCGTTTTTCATCGGGGGTTAAAAAAATATTATGCCTAAGTAATTTTAATTAAAAAAATCGCGAGCCAATCGTAACCCCGCGGGGCGAATCTAGCCACCCAAATAACAAAACACCTACGCGAGATGACAAACATCCATCCAACAAAGACAGATGGTACTAATTTATTCAGTACCGAACTACCGATGTACTAACTAGTTTATTTAGTCTGGGTGTTGAGAACATTAAGCGTCTGGCGACAGGTCCATTGTTGTTGCCAAATGGCAGATTAGACAATTACAAATTATGCGATGAAAATAGCGAGTTTCAGATCGGCGAACATCTGATATTGGATAGGACGCATAATATCCTTCAACCGATTACGGCTACGGCGGCCAATTTCAACGATCAGCCACGTACGCAGGATATATTATAGTGCTCAAGTGTGTGCGCAAAAACAAGTGCACTCTCTATTCCCTTACCCTTATATTCAGATGGGACACCAGGGTTATACGACCGGAGAGGGATCGGGCGCAATACCAACGGCTTAACGTGCTTTCCGAGGCACGGGGGTACAAGACCGCCAACTTCCAGACTCCGGGCTGAAACTAAGAATTTCTTACCGAAAACATAGGTACAAATTTTTGGCCCGACCCGGGGATCGAACCCGGGACCTCTTGCGCAGCCGTCGCTTTAAAGTGCGACCCGCTAACCACTATGCCACAGAGGCAGTCGCAATAATAATACGCATATTGTGTAGGTAAATATAGGGCTCCGTAGCGAAATGTCAAAAAACGGAACCCTCATAGATTCGTCATGTCTGTCCATCTATCCGTCTGTCCGTCTGTCCGTCTGTCCGTCTGTCCGTCTGTCCGTCTTTCCGTCTGTCCGTCTGTCCGTCTGTCCGTCTGTCCGTCTGTCCGTCTGTCCGTCTGTCCGTCTGTCCGTCTGTCCGTCTGTCCGTCTGTCCGTCTGTCCGTCTGTCCGTCTGTCCGTCTGTCCGTCTGTCCGTCTGTCCGTCCGTCCGTCTGTCCGTCCGTCCGTCCGTCCGTCCGTCCGTCCGTCCGTCCGTCCGTCCGTCCGTCCGTCCGTCCGTCCGTATGTCACAGCCACTTTTCTCCGAAACTATAAGAATTACACTATTGAAACTCGGTGAATAGATGTATTTTGTTAACCGCATTACGATTTTTATGAATTGGAAAAAATAAAAAATTGGGGGGTCTCCATACTTGAAACTGAAATTATTATTTTTTTTTTCATCAAACCTATACGTGTGGGGTATCTATGGATAGGTCTTTAAAAATGATGTAGAGGTTTTTGACATCATTTTTTCTAAACACAATACTTTGCGCAAGCTCCCAAATTGTCCCCCCCCCCCCCTTCTATAATAAATGAAATTTAAAACTAAAAAAAATATATGATGTACATAATCATGAAAACTAACAACGAAAATTGGTTTGAACTAGATATAGTGAGTAGTTTTTTTAATACGTTATAAACCGTAAACCGCTATTTACCTTCCTGCTGCTACGGAACCCTCCATGGGCGATTCCGACTCGCACTTGGCCGGTTTTTTTTTTCCAACTTTATAATTGTGATCGAATGTGCTCCGTTCCACGCGTCCGTGTGTCGTCCGCGTCACGGTCTACTAAATAACAATATAAATAGCTTGCATTATTCGTCGCTCGTTACACCGCCCGTCTGTCTGTCTGTCCTGAATTTACAAGACACTAATGTTGACATTTTAACACTAATGTAGTTATTGTTTTGAGATGTGCGTGAAATATTAGCTTCTGTGAGCTATGGCTGTTAGTATCATAAGATTAAAGAAGCCCGTGGTGAAATTAACTATGAGCCGTGTTAGCTCAGTGGCTAAAAAGACGCTATAGTAAATTCAGTATCTGAAGGTGGATATGACAGTTCTATTTTGACATTATCACATTGCCGTGTGGTCCCCGGCAGAGTAGAATAGGCCACCCTCACTCTTACCGAGGTGTCGTAAAAGGCGACTAAGGTAAAGCTGCTGGCATGATCATCAGCACCCAGAGAAGGAAAACTCTGCATTTATATCAAAACCCTCGCCAACCCGTCTGCCAAGCGTGGTGAGTATGGCAATTACCCCTCATGTGATGGGGGGAGGCCCGTGCCCCAGCAGTGGGGACTTAAATGGGCTGATGATGATGATGATCATAAGATTAAAGAAGCCCGTGGTGAAATTAACTATGAGCCGTGTTAGCTCAGTGGCTAAAAAGACGCTATAGTAAATTCAGTATCTGAAGGTGGATATGACAGTTCTATTTTGACATTATCACATTGCCGTGTGGTCCCCGGCAGAGTAGAATAGGCCACCCTCACTCTTACCGAGGTGTCGTAAAAGGCGACTAAGGTAAAGCTGCTGGCATGATCCTCAGCACCCAGAGAAGGAAAACTCTGCATTTATATCAAAACCCTCGCCAACCCGTCTGCCAAGCGTGGTGAGTATGGCAATTACCCTTCGTGTGATTGAGGGAGGCCCGTGCCCCAGCAGTGGGGACTTAAATGGGCTGATGATGATGATGATGATGATGATTTTGACATTAAAAGTGAGACGCACCTTTTAAACCTAACCGATATTTTTAAGAATCGAGAATATTTTCTTTTGAAATCTAATTGACTTTTTATTTATAATGTATCAAGACGGGAATTAACACGATATTTATTATGTGATACAAGATTGTGTACTCACATACTTGGCTCGACGTTTCGGCTACGTTACAGCAGCCGTGGTCACGAGCGGACTGGCGGAGCACGGCGTCTTCTGCTGGGGCCGGGCTGTGAATCTTCGGACACCCTCACATTTTTTGACATTAATTCGCCACTAGATGAATTGTCAGTGAAGCTACTCCGACATACTACACTAACAGTATCGGTGTTTGTTAGGTTAGTAACGGCCTAGCACGGGGTTTGCACTTGTTAATTACTGGATTCCATTTCGATGATATTTTAAATCCATCCTCCCGATTGAAAGTCTTATACTTCTTGATCTCAATCGCTTCACGTACTATCCTGGTATGATAATGACGATCGGTGGAGAGGATTTTCGGGTCATGTAGTTCCATCCAATGATTAATTCCCGATTCTGCTTTTGCCGATGTATTCGCTTGTCGATTTTTAATAAATCTAATAATTTTAATTTGTATCACATAATGAATATCGTGTTAATTCCCGTCTTGATACATTATAGTTATAATGCAACGATAAAATCTAAAAGACTTTTTATTTGTTTGATTTTTAATCATCATTTTATCTATGAATTGGAACTATCTGGATATGAAAGACAATATGTAAATATTCTTAGTGGTACACACGCAATTAATCACCTTTATTTAAATAATATGCATTTTATTCATTTGAAAAATCGACCTTCGTCTCTAAATTACCAGTTCTTGGTCCCTAATGCAATCTATGCGGACATATTTTGCACGAGACTAATCGTGATTCGATGGTAAAATGGCCGCCATACCGATTACTGATTTATTGCGATTGTTTGTGTCAAGGCCGCCATTTTGTTTGTGTCAATCCCTATGAGCAAAAATTCCGATTAGCGCAATATGCAATTCATAAGATATTTTACAATTTTTATTGGTAAACTATTTTAAGTTCTTGTTCAAATTGATTGAAAAAGTTTAATTCTTGTTTTTTTCGGAAGAATTAGAACTCAAAAAAGATATGATTTTTACAACTTAATATTTTTATTTGTAGAAAGATGGATACATGATACGAAACGTTTGAACTGTCCTATTCACCTTCAGATACTGAATTGAGTATAGTACCTACTGTGCGTTTCTCGCGGGGCTTTCTACCACGTACCTCAGTTCTGTGGAACCGTTTGGCTTCAGGAGTATTTCCCGACGGCTATCTGTGCTCGATGGTGACCCCTGCATGGATACCCGAAACACAATTGAAATGAGAAACATACGAATAATTCGTTCGCGCGAGCTAGAAAGTAGCCCATATGACATGCTGATTAAGGTGACGGCTAGGGCACACTAGCGACGCCAATCGATTTTAATTTTTAGCTACTAAACCGGATCTATTTTAAACAATTTCGAGGTTACAACCTCTCGGCAAACACTTGTACTATTTATTAAATAACCATGCACAAATGTTGGGTCGAACGCGTACGCATAAAATTTTTAGCGTGGATCAATTTTTCGGACACGAAAACGGACCCAACATTTGTGTTTTCCGAGAGGTTGTAACCCCGAAATTGTTTAAAACAAATTAATTTTTAGCTACCGGTTTAGTACCTAAAAATTTAAATCTATTAGCGTCGCTAGTATGCCCTACCCGTCAGTTTAACTATCTGGTGACAAGTGGCAGCTCTGTTTGCAGTGCAAGCCATAGATATGCACCCTAAACAGACTGGTGTGCCTTTTCATGGAAAGCCATACTTGTGTAGTATAGTGGGATTAATACTGGGAATAACTGAAGAACTAGAATAAACATTATTACAAAACTAAGTTTAACGTTACTTAGTATATCAACTTTAATACTCAAGTAGAACTACCAAGACCCTTCGTTTAAAATGAGTACTAAAATAATAACCTCAAAATATCGATTCAGTAACAATGACAGCTTATCCCTGTGACAGTTTATTCCGTTTTAAACCAAAGTTATTTGTGAGAAAGTAGTCAATTTATTATTTGGATTTAATCCCAAAACTATAAACAATTCCTATTCATATTAAGTACTTCGAAACCTTACGTAGTCCAATATTTTAATTTATTGTTGCTAAAAACAATTATAAAATATTTTTACTTCAAACAACAAAACAAGGTTATGTAAAATGAAATGTCACTGAACGAATGATTGAATGATTCGTTCAGTTTTGAGACTATCCTGCGGTACTACGTGGTTTATTCCAGAAAGTTTAGTGGCTTCCAGAAAGAGGTCGATCGACGAATCCAACTCGGCTGGGCAGCGTTCGAGAAGTTACGCAGCATATTTTCAGCCTATCTACCCCAGTGTCTCAAGACGAAAGTCTTCAATGCGTGTGTGTTGCCAGTGATGACATACGGAACCGAAACGTGGCCGTTTTCAATGTGCCGATTAAGGAGGCTCAAAGTCACCCAGAGAGCAATGGAGAGGGCTGTTCGGAGTCTCCCTGCGTGATTGTATCAGAAATCATGAGATCCGCAGGAGAACTAAGGTCATAGACATAGCCCAAAGGATTTGATGCCTCTAGTGGCAATGGGCAAGGCACATAGCGAGGAGAACAGACGGCCGTTGGGGTGGAAAGGTCCTCGAGTGGAGGCCACGTACAGAAAGTCGCAGCCGTGGCGCCCTCCACAACCGGTGGACCGACTATCTGGTGAAGATCGCGGGAATCTATTGGATGCGGGCGGCACAGGACCGATCTGTGTGGAGAACATTGGGGGAGACCTATGTCTAGCAGTGGACGTCTATTGGCTGAAATGATGATGATGATTAGTCGAGGATTTGTAGTAATAATCTAGGAGCTAACATTATTCCGTAATAATCATGGACTTGCTAGTTTAGGATCAAAGCCGGTATCAGAGTAGTTTTTTGTAATAAGAGGGCATTCGTTCCGACTTTTGCCACGTGCCAAATAGCCGTGCAGCGACTATAAAGCAATCTTTAGAGGACTGTCAAAATATTTTCTTTTTTTCCTAAAAACTTAGACGAAATCTTTTCTTTCTCCACTCCCCCCTCACCCCCTAAGATAACAGACAATGGCTGTGTTTAATTCATAGAATATTCATAGGGCATGAATATTTTAACTTCGTTACGGGCGGCAAAAAATGGCGTTTTTTAGAAATGTTTTGCAAATGGATTAGTAAGGAATGTGGCTGTATTTTAGAGTTCCACGAGGAGCTTCTATAAATGAAAGAGTAAGGCGTAATCTGTGAGTCGTCATCATCATCATCAGCGACCCACACTCGTCCACTGCTGGACATAGGTCTCCCCTAATGCACGCCACTGCTCCCGATCTTCGGCCACTCTCATCCAGCCCACACCAGCCAGCCTTCGAATGTCATCATCCCATCTTGTCGCAGGGCGTCCTACACTACGCTTACCGAGTCGCGGTCTCCACTCAAGGACTTTACGGCTCCAACGGCTGTCAGTTCTGCGGCTAATATGACCAACCCACTGCCACTTCAGTTTGCTAATTCGGTGGGCTATGTCGGTGACTCTGGTTCTCTGTCGGATTACATCATTTCTGATGCGGTCCTTCAGAGATATTCCGAGCATAGCCCTTTCCATAGCTCTTTGAGCGACTTTGAACCGGTGGACTAGTCCAGCCCTGAGTAAGGCAGATTATTATTATCGTATCTTCTCAATCGCGTAACCATGATTCAGTTGGTCTGATTCCCCTGTCCAAGGGTTGCGAAGGTCAGACGTGCGTCCCATAATTACCAGATTTTCCGAATCCTGGATTATGGTCCAAACTTACCCCAGGCTCCAGAGCGACAGCTTTGGACGCAACCGGGAATCACAAATTGAGCATGGCACAATCGATGTTTTTTTTATGTGATAGGTGGCAGACGAGCAGACGGATCGCCTGATGGTAAGCGATTGCCGCTGCCCATAGGCACCCGCGACACCAGTGAAGGCACAAATGTGATGCCAACCTTTAAACCCCCTTTTCCCCGGATTGGGCCTCCGGTACCCTCACTCACGCAGCGAAACACAGCACATTTATGCCGAAGCGTGGCTTTCCCACGGATCATAGTTACACGTTCAGAATCATCTATAAATTTGAGAAATTATCCGAGATGTGCAGGTTTCCTCGCAATGTTTTCCCTTACTGCCGAGCTAATGGTAGAACGGTATGCACGTAGATTTGAAAAATCTAGAGGTGCATGCTCGAACCACTATCCTACTATTTTAACAATGGGAGAGCCACGCTTCGGCATGAATGGGCCGGCTCGACTGGAGTAATACCACGTCCTCACAGAAAACCGGCGTGAAGCAGTGCATGCGCTGTATTTCGCTGCGTGAGTGAGAGTACCGGAGGCCCAATCCAGGGGAAGGGAGGTTAAAAGATAAGCAGCGCACTTGTGACACCACTGGTAATCGCTTACCATCAGGTAATCCGTCTGCTCGTCTGCAACCTATATCATAGAAAAAAAAACTGTATGAAAGGTGCATTCGTATCCACTGGACTACGATCGAATCGCTCCATGTTATCTAAATAAAATAAAATAAATTAATTGAGACAACATCACATATTATTGGTTCCAAATAAACATTTCTTCTTTCTTCTCTCTATATATTATTGTCTTGGTCTCAAACTAAGGTCTCCCTTGTACTATGGAAACCAGAAACAACGAAGGTACCACAAACACCTAGACCCAACACAATCTTCAAGAAAAGAGCGTGCTTTTTTTTAAAAACGCCGGCAAAACATTAGCGAACACTCTGATTTCGCGGATGTTCATGGACGGCGTTGATTACTTTCCATCAGGTGACTCGCTTGCTCGTTTGTCCGCCTCTAGCATAAAAAAACCAACACAAGTCTATACACCGTGTGGTCCCCGGCAGAGTAGAATAGGCCACCCTCATTCTTACCGAGGTGTCGTAAAAGGCGACTAAGGTAAAGCTGCTGGCATGATCATCAGCACCCAGAGAAGGAAAACTCTGCATTTATATCTAAACCCTCGCCAATCCGTCTGCAAAGCGTGGCGACTATGGCAATTACCCTTCATGTGATTGAGGGAGGCCCGTGCCCCTGCAGTGGGGACTTAATTGGGCTGACGATGACGATGAAGTCTATACATAATCTATGAAAAGGTATTTTTTATGTAATGGACAAAGACAAGGCAGATTTGCGGTTATTGACAGAAACAATGTCAATTTAATTTATCCAAAATATTTGAAAGGTATATTCATAAGAAAAGGTATATCTATTCATAAGAAAAATTTAATATACTAAGAAATAATAGCTTGAAATTTAGTTTACAAAATGGATCAAGGCATTGCAACAAGGTAAGAAAAATTATAATTCCATGGCCCTACCCATAGAATTATTACAAGACTAGAAGGATAGTTTCTTTCCGGTATATAATACTACTCTTTGATAGTTTCCTTACTGCTGTCACCTCTAATTTGAAGCACAAATTTGGTTTTTCAAGTTGGCACTACATACGTAGTATCAACATAAAAATCCTAATTAATGTTACCAGTCAAATCATATTTCCCTAAAAAGATGGGAGATAGTTATTGTAGTAACTACATTTCTTTTGTATTACAAACAGTAAAAAATCTTTAATTGGTATAGAACCAATCGTTTTTGAGATTAATGACGTATTGTCTACTTTGATGTGTTGCTGTACGAACTTTCTTCGAAGTATCTATGTACTAATTGTAATTATAAAAATAGTTGGCAAGTTATGTTTTGTTATTTAAATTGCTTTGACCTTACAGTAATAAATAAGAACTGCCTATTTATTCTGGTTATCCCTATCAGATTGAATTATTTCACTCTCATCACAATTTCAAACACTTTCGGTAAATATTCATAAAATACCTACAATATTGATGATACTTTCGGCACCTCATGTCGAATCAAGCACTAACAAATTTCGTCAGCTTAGTAACGCGTTCATTAGTCTAATTGGTAGAATACCCACCCGGATTATGGAAGATGTGGGTTCGAGTCCCGTCTCAACACCAAATTAAACTCCTCCTCCTCTACCCAAAGGTTGTCTGGAAGAAATCGCTACAAGCGATAAGCCCCCCTTATTGTACTGTCTGTTGCTGTTGTATCATGCTTGTATTTTATTTTTGTGCAATAAAGAACAAATCGCCATAGTTAATTAATTTTCGCGAGATGCGTTCGACAGGCATTGACATTGACGACTACGGAGCGGTCCGGGCGTTTGGAGCCGTACGGCTCCGTTTGAGTTGCTTCAAATTGAGGGCACAGACTAGGTTTCTAGTCTTGTTATTATTCTATGGCCCTACCGCTATATTCTATTCTCAACGAATCAGCTAATTTTACAGGACATAGTGCATAAGTGTGTGAGGGGAACCTAAGTAGTCATGCTCACTCAAATGTCTCTGAGGTGGTGGCGCTATGTGGCGGGTCATTGCATTCCCTCCGATATGCTTGAGTGAAATGATGGCTGACACATACGTCATACTTGTGAACAGGTGCCACCTTTGGGGACTGGTCTGCTTCGGTTTACCTCATAATATTTATTTTATTATTTCCTTATTTTATTTTGTGTTACAATTAAACTGTATGGCTTGGTATAATGATGATGATATAACATTGTATGAAAGTTTGGCGATTAAAAAGAGTAACTGGCGAGTTTTTTGCCGGATCTTCTCGTCCAGAAATCGTTTTCTGAGCCGGTGGTAGAACGCAATATGTTCATAGAATAATAACAAGACTATAATTTTATGATTATGTTTATTAAGAGATTTAATTAAAGAGTATACTCAGCTCCTGTGTCTAGCATTTGTCGAATATGAGAAGGCGTTTGACTCGATTGAAATCTGGTCTGCTCTGGAGTCCCTGCAGCGATGCCAAGTCGATTCGCGATATATCCAGTTGATGAGCTGTCTCTCTGATGCCGCTACTATGTCCGTCCAAGTACAGAATTAGCAAACAAGTCCTACACCATTGCATCGAGGAGTGAGACGTCTCATCTCAAGGCATCTCCCCGAAATTGTTCACAAATGCAACAGAGGTTATGTTCAAGACGCTGAACTGGAAGAGACGTGGCATCAACATCAATGGCGAATACATCTCTCACCTGCGATTTGCAGACGACATCGTCATAATGGCAGAAACGCTGCAGGACCTACAACAGATGCTGAATGACCTCTTCTAAATTCATCGGCCTACGGATGAACTTGGACAAAACCAAGGTCATGTTCAATGAACATGTTCTACCGGAACCGATTGCAATTCACGGTGCCGTCCTCGAAGCTGTTTAAAAATACATATACCTCGGGCAGACTTTGCAATTGGGTTTATTATTATTTGTTAGAAATGGGGTGAGCCCTGCGTCTCATAGCCACTGCGACCAGTAGATGATCTATTGTGGCAGTTGCAATTGGGTAGAAACAACTTCGAGGATGAGGTGAATAGGAGAATCCAGTTAGGTTGGGCAGCATTTGGAAAACTACGTCGTGTCTTCGTATCGTCGATACCACAGTGCCTAAAAACGAAAGTCTTTAATCAGTGCGTCCTACCCGTCATGGCATACGGAGCCAAAACGTGGACACTTACGGTACGGCTGGTTCACAAGTTAAAGGGCTATGGAATGACCAATGCTCGGCGTCTCTCTCCGAGATCGAATCCGAAATAAGGTGATCCGGCAGAGAACCAAAGTCATCGACATTGCTCACCGGATTAGCAAGCTTAAGTGGCAGTGGGCTGGCCATATTAGCCGCAGGACCGACAACCGATGGGGTCAACGAGTTGTACAGTAGAGACCGCGTCTCCGCGATCGAGGTCTGACCTCCGTGTAACCTATAGATACAAAAATTGAGTTACAGAGATTGAGTCGGGCCAAAAATTTGTGCCTAAGTTTTGGGTAAGAATTTCTTAGTGTCAGCCCGGAATTTGGCGGTCTTGTACCCCTGAGCCTCGGAAAGCAAGTTAAGCCGTTGGTCCTGCGCCCAATCCCTCTCTGGTCGTGTCACGCTGGTGTCCTATCGGAGTATGAGTGTAAGGGAAAAGAGAGTGCACTTGTGTTTGCGCTCACACTTGAGCACTATAATTATATTCTGCGTACGTGGCTGATCGTAGAGATTGGCCGTCGTAGCCGTAATCGGTTGGAGGATATTAGTCACAAATGCACAGCCAACCTTTATACTCAATTTCACCCGGATCAAGCCTCCAGTACCCTCACTCACGCAGCGAAACACAGCACGGTGCTGCTTCACGCCGGTTTTCTGTGAGGCCTTGGTATCACTCAGATCGAGCCGGCCCATATGCCGAAGCGTGGCTCACCCACGGTTAAATCTACCGAAACAACGCCGAACCATCTACTTAACTGCTTTTTAAATCTACATCTGCTTTTTACAAGCTCCATCTAACGGAAACCGCTGAACTATTTTTCCCATACAAAGGAAAGAAGTACTAAGTGAAATGACCGTGGCGACAGCGTGAACGCAGTCGGGAAAAAACGCTAAGGTGACGATGATGATGATGAGTTGAAGTGTGACATAAACCTGTGACATACCGGATCCCATTCGACCGAAGCTGCGGGCGACCGCTAGTTTTTTTTTTTTTAAAGGATTACCAACATAGGTTACAGCAATAACACACAAAAAAAAGAGCTAACTTTTTTTATGTAATAGGTAGGCAGACGAACAGACGGATCACCTGATGGTAAGCAATTGCCGCCGCCCATGGACACCCGCGACACCAGTGGAGTCACAAGTGCGCTGCCAACCTTTAAACCCCCCTATCCTCCGGATTGGATGTACCTACTATTACAGGAAATCACATCATGCATAATAATAAAAAGCAAAACTAAATTAAAGAAACTATAGCTCGCACACAAACACACATAGGTTTTAGATCCCAAAAATGTTCTTTTATAGTATAAAATATCATCCCTTTAGATAGATTTCCTTCTTGTACCCTTTTACAACCTGTGCGAATAAAGAATGGGATCAGAAATGGCGGCGCATCTATTCACTTCTCGCTCGCACACTATATGCGTCTATACTCGCACTCGTGGGGTGCGAATGACTTTTAAATGTGGGAGAGCCACGCTTAGTCATGAATGGGCCGGCTCGACCGGAGTGATACCACTGCTTCACAGAAGACTGGCGTGAAGCAGCGCCTGCGCTGTGTTTCGCCGTGTGAGTGAGGTTACCGGAGGCCAAATGGGGGGGAAAGGGAAAAGGTAGGCAGCGCACTTGTAACTCCACTGGTGTTGCGGGTGTCAATGGGCGGCGGAATTGCTTACCATCAGGTGATCCGTCTGCTCGTCTGCCACCTCTCATATAAAAAAAAACTGGAGATTCACGGCCCATTCTAGTTCTACATATCTTTAATGTATCAATACGGGGATTAACACGATATTTACCGATAGCCGTGGTCACAAGCGGACTGGAGTCCGCTCGTGACCACGGCTGCTGTAACGTAGCCGAAACGTCGAGCCAAATATGTGAGTACACAATGTTGTTTCACATAATAAATATCGTGTTTATCCCCGTATTGATACATTATAGTTATAATGCAACGCGAAAATCTAAAAAACTAAATCTACATATCTTATTTCTAAATAACCCGCCAGGATAACGTGGCAATCTGTTGGGAATATTAAAGTAATTTTTTTTCGATTATGACTGATTTTAAATTGCAGTGATCATCCCACGAGGAGAACATGCATTTTGTTGACGCTAAACATGATCGGAGTAGGAGCGGTGATCATTACAACGATCATCATGATATTATGGGCTCTCAGTAAGTTCTTAAACTTATTATTATACTAGTGGCCCGTCCTTACTTTGTTTCGGGACATTAGTTCCATTTTATATCTACCAGTAGATGGCGCTAGGTGTCGTTTGTTTCGTGTTTTCCGACTCTACTGGTGGTCTTCAAAAAAAATAATAAAAAAAAAGACAAAAATTAAAACAAAAAAAAAATATTAAAATCAACAAAAAAAAAATCAAAGACCACCGTTGATTTGACTCCCCCAACTTCAAGCCCTGATTCCCCGTAAAGACCCGGGAGGGTCTGTGAGAAGATGCCCGGGTAAAGAGCCTAGGCTCGAGGCCCGTACTCTCGCCCCACGGCGAGAAAGACCTCGACGATGACGTCCTGTTTTCGGTTTACCTTTAAGCGTTGCCGCTTATTTGATATTACCTCTTTATACAGTATGAGTCAAAATCAGGAAAACTACACCCCATTTTATCGACGGAAAAAATTAAAAAAAAAAATGTATTTTTTATAATTAAAAAAAAAATGTTGACTCTATTTAGATAAATCGTCATAATTTTTAAACTAAATGTGTTATCGCAATGAAATAATTTTATGATGATGTCTAATAATAAGTCGTACCCATAAAGCAAAAATGTCCAAGAAAACTAACCCTATAAATGTATAGTTAAGTGAAACTTAACGCCGTGTGGTCCCCGGCAGAGTAGAATAGGCCACCCTCACTCTTACCGAGGTGTCGTAAAAGGCGACTAAGGTAAAGCTGCTGGCATGATCATCAGCACCCAGAGAAGGAAAACTCTGCATTTATATCCAAACCCTCGCCAACCCGTCTGCCAAGCGTGGTGAGTATGGCAATTACCCCTCATGTGATTGAGGGAGGCCCGTGCCCCAGCAGTGAGGACTTAAATGGGCTGATGATGATGATGATGATGATGTCTAATAATAAGCCGTACCCATAAAGCAAAAATGTCCAAGAAAACTAACCCTATAAATGTATAGTTAAGTGAAACTTGAAAAAAATCTGTATATTTTTTTTCATTATTTTTGACTGACCGGATGGCGCAATGGAAAACATTTCAAAATTGCTAAGCTCTGAAACAAAAAATACCAATTCTTTGTTTACTTTTCCGCTGCTCGAATATATATTTATTCATTTTTTATATTGCTTATTTACTGAGAAAAAAATTAAAAACTAAAAAACGTAAGATGACGTCATCGGACGGCAGAATGTAAAATATTTCTTTGCTTAGCACATTATAGTTTTAAATTTACGAAATGCCACACCCATGACATGTAACTGTAAAAAAAAAGACAACTTGTCAACGTTGAATGTATGAATGACGTTGACAATGTTGACACTAGTATTATTTACCTTTGACAGTAGTACCTTTTTTTTATCAAAACAATGATAAGCAAAGGAATATCGCTGTATTCAGCCGTCCGATGACGTCATTTGGCGCTTACGTCTATTTAGAATAAAAAGAATTTCAATAATTATTTTATGCATGAAAATGGACAAATTTTGAAAAAAGAAAAAATATGGGTCTGTTCATTTTATGTCTATTTTCATATAAAAAAAACAATATGGACATGTTAAAAATATGAAATGTTGTCCATTGGTAGTGACCCTGCCTCTTACGCCAAAGGTCGTGGGTTCGATGGACAAACATTCGTGCGATGAACACTTGTGTTTGTTCGGTGTCTGGGTGTAATATATGTATTTAAGTATATTGGACGCAAATAAGCAATAATGTGTTAACCCACCTATTTGTCATTCCGAGAAAATGGCGTTTGAAAATTTAGAACAAGTTTTAATTACTTTGTATGGAGATTTTCCAAAATATGTATAGGCATGTTTGATGATATATCAAAGTCAGTTATTTTATTAAACTTATTTTCATACAAATAGTAATAAAAATAACGTTGCTATTAGGAGAAAAAACAGATTTTGTGTATAGCAAAGCTTTCTATAGCTTATTTACATCCAATAAAACATTTCAAGTAACATAAAATGTTTTTGTTAATTCACCAAGTGATCTTGGTAGTTTTTTTTAAATGCGTTAAAAATCAAACTTCAAAAATTTTGGCCCGACCCGGGAATCGAACTCGAATCGAATTTCTGGTGTTTAGACTATGTTTATCAGATTTTTTAGGGTTTTTTCCAGATTTTAAGCAAATTTTAAAATGGAAGTGAGTAAAAATTACTTGCTGTTTGGGTTTGTCATTTTCATGGTAAAGGAGGAGCCCGATTTACGTTTACAGTAGGCCTGAGAATCGGTTTATATCGCTGCTGAACCGTTCCTAAGGTATACTGTCTACGCAAACCACGCGTAAGCAGTCGCTAGAGCGCGGAGAGCAAAAGGTTTACCAAAATATAGTGAATACCCAACTTAAGGAAAAGAGCCGATACAGATATAAAACAGGAACGTTGAACGGTCACATCCTTTCAATCTCGTATTCTAACCATCACCGTGAACAATGTTTGCTGTACCACTTTTCCAATATAGAAATACTAGCGGTCACCCGCGGCTTCGCTTGCGTAGGATTCGTTTTGACACTAAGTAGCCTATGTCACTCTCCATCTCTTGAACTATCTCTACTTAAAAAATCAAGTCAATCCGTTTTGCCGTAAAAGACGGATGGTAAAAAGACTGACAGACAGACCAATTACTTACGCC
>CM032491.1:8985227-9025842 GCA_019059595.1 Marasmia exigua
TTAAGAATATCTATCTTTCTATCTGCCCTTTTTACCACTAACAAGGTTGAATTTTGAAAATCCCATCTTAGTACTCAACTTACACTAATGATTTATTATTGTATAGTCTAGGTGGCAGGCGAAACAGAAACGGACACTGATGGAAGTCGATTGCACCGCCCATGGGGAACACCGTGACTCTCAGTGAAGTCACAGGTGCGCTGCAACCTTAAACCCGCCTCCCCCGGATTGACCCACACTCACGAAAGCGAAACACAGCACATGCTGATCACTCACTAATTGCAAAATTTCAGGGCCAGTTAGTTTGGGCTTTGATCATTCTTCGTCATAAGGTTCTCTTTTATATATATAGGATAGATTCAATTAATATACACGACGACCGTTGGAACAGTGGTAGTGAACGCGGCCTAGGTCCAAAGGTTGCGGGTTCGATCCCCGCACAGTACAAACATTGTGTGTAGAAACATGCTGTTGGTAGATCTCTAACTTAGTCGGCCTACGACACCTCGGTAAGAGTGAGGGTGGCCTATTCTACTCTGCCGGGGACCACAAGACTACTATTACTATAAAACATACATAATAGTAATACATTATATAATTATTAAGGCGACAGGTACGCCCTAACTAGTGACGCGACACCAATCTATTTAAATTGTTAGCCACTAAACCGGGTCTATTTTAACTCTAAATAAGGCATAAGTGAATGAAAAATTTCATTGGTTTTCGCTTTTATGTCCTGACAGATAAGGTTCAAAATCTGATGGAAACTATTTTCCCTTTGTCTTAACAGGGTTAAACAATTTCGGAGCGGGAATCTCTAAGCAAATATTATACTATTTATTTAATTTGGATTAAAGCCTTAAGTGGCCGTTTTTGGCGGTAATTCAAATATCGAGTACAAAAGTAGACCAAAAGTTAAGTTTTTTTTTATCAGCCTATAAACTGTCCCACTGCAGGGCAAAGGCCTCCATCATAGAAATCAAGTTATCGCTACTATGATGGGATTAGACTTAATCACCACGCTTGCCAAATGCGGATTGGTGATCACAAACCCGAGCGATGTCCGAAAAATTCGAAACATACCTTTCGCTCGACCCGAGAATCGAACCCGGGACCCTGAAATCACGGCCCGGTATTTAAACCACTAGACCAACAGGGCGTTCTTAAAGTTAAGTATAAGTATTAAATAATTAAGTGTTTTCCGAGAAGCTGCAGCTTCGAAATTGTTAAAAAGATATCCGGTTTAGTTGTTTACAGTTTAAATCAATTGGCGTCGCTAGTGTGCTCTACCCGTCACTAATGATGTGCCAACTCGGAAAAAACGAAACTCGATTTAACTCGAGTTAAAATCCACGGAATTGGGGTTGAACTTGAATTACGTAATTCGAGTTAACTGGTATGGAAAAGTTTTTTTTTAAGTTTTTTCCAAATTATTCCCTTAGCGTTCACATAAACCTCATGCTCGGAAATGGAATATTTCCAATTTCACAATTTTTACTCATTAAGGAATTACCTAGGACACTGGGTAACTCATGACTTAAAGGATCATGTAGACATCGAGAGGGAGCGCAGGGCGATGTCGGTCAGGGCGAACATGCTGGCTCGCAGATTTGCAAGGAGTACAAAGGCGGTAAAGGTGACGCTTTTTAAAGCATACTGTACGCCTTTGTATGCCGCCAGTTTGTGTGACAGTTATGCCCAATGGACGTACAGCGCTCTGCGCTCAAGGTGACGCTTTTTAAAGCATACTGTGCGCCTATGTATGCCGCCAGTTTGTCGGTCAGTTATGCCCAAAGGACGTACAGCGCTCTGCGCTCAAGGTGACGCTTTTTAAAGCATACTGTGCGCCTATGTATGCCGCCAGTGGCGGTCAATTATGCCCAAAGGACGTACAGCGCTCTGCGAGTCCAGTACAACAATGCTTTGATTTGCTTCTGGGGCGGCTACGCTACTGAAGTGCGTCAGGCAGTTTTCCGAGGCACGTACGGACAGCTACATCGGTATCCGGAAAAAAGTAGCCTCTTGATGCACAGAGTCCGTGACAGCACAATGGGATCCTGAAAGTCATTGCAAGCAGGCACACGTCGCCCTGATAGGGCATATGCACAACGTTTGTAGGTCGAAGTAATTATAACTACTAACAAGGGTTGAGACATGTTATGAACACAAATAGACTTAAGTGTCTGAAAAAAATAAATAAAAAATTACATTCATTAAGGGACGGGCCGTCACCTACTGAATAGTTTGATTTTAAATTTTGAAACATTTATTTACTAAAATACTAGGTGATATAAATGTAAGTAAATTTAAATTTATAGGAGTGCCAAAAATTCAAATTTCAACAAAAAATTCAAATGGAGAGAATATTTATGTATAACATATAGCCGCTATATACTTTCACATGGGCCACGCAACTAAAAGGGCAACACCACACCAAGCCCGCTATAAGTAAACATTACCTTGATTTCCAGAATGAATAGCCCAGGCCATTCGGGTCTTCTGTCCCTCTCCAACACGAATTTAAATTTAAAATAAGGCCCAACTATGAACTTAGACTTAAGACTTTAAGTCTGATCGAAGGGAGACTTTGAGTCCAGCCGTTTTGTAATTTTTGTTGCTATCAGGAAAGCTATACTTCGGCATATTTGGGCTGACTTGATCGGAGTGATACTACGGCATAACAGAGAACTGGCGACACTGGACACAATGTAAATATTGCTTTAATTTACTTTTTTAGGATTCCGTAGTCAAATGGCAAAAACGGAACCCTTATAGATTCGCAATGTCTGTCTGTCCTTCCGTCCGTATGTCACTTTTTTCCGAAACTATAAGAACTTATACTTTTAAAACTTGGTGAATCGATGTTTTTTGATAACCGCATTAAGATTTTTACACAAAAATGGGAATTTTTTTTGGGGTGATCAACATACTGAGAAATCAAAACTATTGTTCATCAAACCCATTGTTTGTCTAATGGATAGGTCTTAAAATGATGGTGAGGTTTTAAATATAGTGTTTACTAAACCTTACTACTTTCGCCCAAGAGACGCTCCATAGTGGTAAAAGTAGCCCTCTTCCCCTTAACTTCTATAATAAAGCATTATACAAACTAAAAAAAGTTAATGAATACATATCCGTGAAAACTAACAACGAAATGGTTGAACAGATCTAGAAAAAGCAGTTTTTTAATCGTTATAAACCGAAAACCGAATTACCTTCCATTTAGTCAACCCATTGGTAGGGAGGGCACACTACGACACAATCGATTTTAATTAGCTACTAAACGGATCTATGTTAATAAACAGTTTCGGATACAACCTTGCTCAGCAAAAACATTATGCTATTTATTAAATAACCAGGATGCGCGTGACTCCTCTACGCGTTGTTATACGAACCAGGCTGTATGTACGTACCGCTTATTCTCTATGCCCTTTCTCATGTCTGTACATAATTGTAGACAGCGGTGCTAGATGACACACTAAGTTAGTGTTATCTAGTATACATCACTAAGTGTACATGTGTGTAATTGTTTGTGCTTTAATAAATAAAAATAATATAAAATAAACCAGCACAAATGCCGGGTACGTTTTGTTCGCGAAAAATGGATTAACGCCAAAAGTGGCCGTTTTTGGCGTGAATCAATTTTTTCGCGTACGCGTTGGACCAACATTTTGGGAATGGTTATTGAATAAATCGTATAAGTGTTTGAGAGAGGTTGAACCCCGAAATTTGTTTTAAAAATTAGATGCCGTTTAGTAGCTAAAAAGTAATTACTTAAGTAATTCTTACTTGCTACTTACGGAACCCTTCATGGAGCGGAGTCCGATTTGCACTTGACCGGATTTACTTTGAGAGGCGGGGCGGAGGGGCGTGCGGGCGCGCGTCGGCGCGGCCGGGTACGCTGTTCATGCGTTGTCCGTTTATAGGATTAAATGACACAAAAAAATCAACTCGTTCCCTTCAATATTTTTTTGTAATCAAAGACTGTTTAATGGCTAAGTGCGAAGACGCGGCTTCGTAAGGGTCTTTTACACCCTTGTAGATCTATTGAATCCACGGTGATATGATCCGTAACACAGGTTTGAGCACTATCTCGGAGTCAGATCAAGTATGTGTCGTGTGTGAAAATTCATTTATTTAGAAGTTTAAATATTATGTTTACACCACCAGCACCCACAGTTGAGCTACGACTCGTTACAAATTAATTCTATTCACTCAGTAATAAGGCGGACTACGTGATGAAACAACAACATTCGTTCCGTGAAGAGTTCGCGCATGTACCAAAGTCCACTAAAATAGCGTCCCAGATTGGGAATGGGAAAATAATTGGATAAATATAATAAAATTAGACTTAGGGTTCGAACTTAAAAGGAAAAAAAAAAACCGGTCAAGTGCAAGAGGACTCGCCCATAAAGGGTCCGTAGCAGCAAGTAAGATATATGGAAGTAAATGCGGTTTACGGTTTATAAAGTTAAAAAAAACTACTACCTAGATCTAGGCATACAAATTTCGGTATTAGTTTTCATGGTAATGCATATCATAAATAATATTCTGTGCATAATTCTTTATTATAGAGTTAGAGTGGAAAGGAACACGCATTTAACCACTTGGGAGCTCTCTTGCGCAAAGTAATAAGATTAGAAAAAAAATATATTAAAACCTCAAATCATTTAAAAGACCTACCAGATTACCCACCATAGATCAAATTTTTTTTCATCAAACCCATAGGTTTGATGAAAAAAAAGAGAGTTCAGTCCTAAGAATGGGACCCCAAATTTGTTTTTTTTCTTAATTTGTGTAAAAATGTAATAGTAAAATAAAGTACAGCTCTAACGTCCTAGCAGGGCAAAGGCCTCCATCATAGAAATTCAAATCATCGCTACATGAGGGAGTAGGCTTAATCCCCACGCTTGACAAATGCGGATGGTGATCCAACCCGAGCTATGTCCCGAAAAACTCGAAACAGACTTGTGGACACAGATCGAACCCAGGTCCCCGAAGATCACGGCTCGGTACTTAAACCACTGACCACAGGGCGTCAAAAAGTAATGCGGGTACAAAATACACTAATTTACAAGTTTTCAATAGTAAGTCTTATAGTCGGAAAAAGTGGCTGCGACATACGGAGTCGGACGGCGACGGGCACGGACAGACGGACGGACCGCAGACGACACACGGACAACAGACAGACAGACGAATTTATAAGGGTTCGTTGCCATGGCTACGGAACCTAAAACGAAAACTCTATGACCTTCCTGTGTGTCGAGTCTTGGTGTGCATGTAAAATATATTTTATCTACACTAGGGCCCGCCTCACTTATTCCGGGATATTAGTTCCACTTTTATCCCACAGATGGCGCTAGATGTCGTACAGTCGCGCCAGCGTTTTGCAATTTACACGATCCTCTTAAATTACTAATTCTAAATTGAATTTTGTTCTAAACCTCTTAAGGGACGGGTGTAGGATGATACACAGCGACTCCACGAATCGTTTTAATTTTTAGCAGGTTACTTAAACGGATCTATTAACAGTGTTGGAATCTACAACCGTCTCGGCAACACACTTATACTATTATTTAAATAACCATGCACAATGCTGGGTCCGTGATTTTTGCTACGTAAAATTGATTCCACGCCAAAAGCTGCACTTGTGGCGGTAATCCCAAAATTCGAGTGCACAAAGCAGACAGACCGAAAACAGTTAACTAGAGAGTATTACATAAATAAGGTGATAAGGGTTTGCGAGGCGGTGTACACCGAATTTTTTATAATAAATCCAGTTTAGTAGCGAAAACAATTAAAATCTGATTGGCGTCGCATAGTGTGCCTACCGCTGCACCTTAATCGTAACCTGGTTTGTGTACAAAAACGTGTATAATTGTAGCATTCACCGTCATTCATTCTATAAAAGAGATTTTGTTACAAGCAAAAGAGTATCACCACCCCGGACACTGACCAAATGCTGTATGGTGTAATTCATCATGTGGTCCTTTTTGGACACAAGCCAAAAAGACCCCTTGTCGGATGTTGTGTATTGATCAACAACCGCAACAAGTGGGGGGTTAAGAAGTACTATATCATAGTTCTCTTACCAAAAATATTAAACGAGTTAATTTAATCTGGATAGTTAGAGGGGACAAGGGATTAAGAAGGGGGGTTACCACAAAACACGTTAAACTACTCCCCGGCCCGATGGCGAGTTATGTTGGATGGTTGTGAACTCTTGTTCGTACGCCAAAGGTCATGGGTATCATATTCCTAATCCTTAGTATGGCAGAAACCCTCTAACAGTTATAATAAGATATCACTATACCAAGACACAAAATAATGTAACTGTGGCAGAACAGAACAAAAGTTTAAAATAAAACGCTATTACTGGATATATAGGAATACTATTATATTATAATATATATATATATATTTATTTTACGACCACCTCGGTAAGGGGGAGGGTGGCGTAAAATGAGAAATAAGGTAGAAATTTGCTGGCATGATCATCAGCAACCAGTAGAAAGGAAAACTCATGCAGTAATATATCAAAAACCCTCGCCAAAACGCGCTCTGCCAAAGCTGTGGTGAGTATGGCAATTACCCCTCATGTGGATGAGGAGGCCCGTTGCCCCAGAGTGGGGAACTTAAATGGATGTGCTGACGATGACAACGATGATGATATAGATTGATGTTGTAGTAGAAAAGTGAGTTACAGAGTGGAGGCTTTCTGGTGATGCGTTTATTTATATAGTGGGTTAGGTATGTAGTGTAGTGTATATAGGGCCACGTGTGTATGTTGGTTTTCGTTACGATGTCTATCTGTTCCGTTTATAATTGTTGCTTACCTACATAGAATGTCGTATCTAATACAAATGGCCTATGTTGTTAATTTGCCCTTCAACGATTATAAAAAATCTTTTCATTTGTGTCACACCGAAATTGAGATTCCATCGGATATAAGGAGACGAGTTCGGCGGTTAATTCAAAAATTTCGAGTACAAACAGTAGACCAGAAATTTAAGTCAGGGAGTAATAATAACTATAAAAGTGCCTTCGCGAGGCTGCTTGAGTGTTAACCAAATTGGTCAAAATGATATCCGTTTAGTGCTAAAATTTAAATCACAATTGTCGTGCTAGTGGGCCCTACCCCGTCACCTGAATTACAGTCTTTAAGGGATAACCAACGAGATTACTTAGGGCGTGCCAAGTGGCATACTATTCGAGCTGTGGCGAAATAGGAGCTTTAAAAAAAATTAATAGCAACAAATAGCGTTTACGAAAATGATTGCACAATAGTTTTCGCCTATCAAGTAATAATCGAGTCAAATTAATAATGTCTTTATTGGCATAGGCTTGTACACGAGAATGACAGAATTCGTGCCATACATTTAAAATGACTGTAAAACTATCTTATAAGTACTGTGCTTGTAGAATTTACCTGTTAATAAATACTAGATGTTGATACATAAATATACTAAAAAGATATAAAACAAACATTAATGCGCGATTCTACCACCGGCTCTGGAAAGCTTCTTTTTGGTCAGAGAAAGATCGGCAAGGAAACGACGCCAGTGAGCTTCTTTAATCGCCAAAACTTTCATAAAATGTTGGTCATCATAACGATACAAGCCATACAGTCTAATTGTTCACATATTACGTTATAAAGGTTTATTATTTGTTAATTACAATTGCCTACAAGTAACAAAACGACAACCAATTACTAAAAGTAGCACTTCTTAGGCAAATAAATCAAAAGAACGTATCTCACAGGAAGACATTAGTTTACTCGCACGGTACTGAGATGTTCGCACGGCGACATACCGATGGGTTTCACGCAATCTAGCGCAAAAAAAAACCGAGCATCTCTGAAGTTAAACAGAGGTGCGTAAAGGCAGAGACATACAGCATCTGCAGACAGTGGCGGGACAGGAGACACATAGACTGCTCTGGTCCATCTCTCGAATCGGAGGGTGATATAGTTTAAGACCTATACACATCTTTTTTTAATATCTCTTACTGTACAACTCGTAAGATAATGAACGATACAAATATGAATACTATACAAACCATGTATGAGGCCATCCAGTTGTGCGACATAAAATATTTGTATTTTATTTTATTTTGACTCGGCGGCGCTAGTATCGTCTAATCCCAAGTTTAACGTAACCCGACTCTCTTTCGAAAACAGTACAGTCGCACTGGCCCACATATACACTATTAAGATTCTGAAGCTTGCTCTAGCTAGAGTCCGGAAATGTAATAATTTGGATCATTAAATTAGTCGCGGCCTCTACTCTGTTCCTTCAACGGAGTGGGGGTGGCGAGGGGGGGGGGGGGCATGAATAATGTTGCTAGCGTCGTTTCAACGAAACGACTGTGTTATGCATTCCATGTTCGCCGTTGTTCGCGTTTTGTGTCGTCGAAAAAACAAACGTTATATGGTGTCTGTGTCGCCTCTTGTCCCCCTTCTCTCATCAAGGAGAACACAGTGGTTATACATTGAGTTATTTCCGGTGGAAGGGCACCCCAGCTTCGGCCAAACTAGGAATGGGAATGATACACGGCTCACTCGAAGAACCGGGGTGAGAGTAGCACTGTGTGAGTGAGGGTAGCTGAGGCCAATCGGGGGGAGATGAGGAGAGTTTAAAAGGTGGCGCACACTTGTGACTCCCCTGTATACGCGGGTGTTCATGGGCCGGTTCAATTGATTACCATAAGGTGATCCGCCCCACCCCGACCTGTAGGCCTTCTTCGGGCCACTAGCAATAAAAAAAACTATGAGAAACAATGATGCAAATAGTTTTGAAAAATCAAGAAGTGGAGAATGGAGAGGCATGGCTCGGGATTCGAACCCGTTATATGGAAGGTGCGTTCTTATCCACGAAAGAGTACCATCGCCCTCCACGAGCGTGGTGTACTGCTGTGATACATGCGCTGCAACGTTTGAAACCGGGCACGTGAGGGTCCCCGGACCAGGAGTAAGACCACATAGGGCCACTCTCATGTCCTTATTACCGGAGGTGGCGATAAAAGGCGACTACGGTAAAGCTGCTGGCCTATGATCATCAGCACCAAAGAGGAAGAGGAAAACTCTGAAGTGATATCAAAACCTCGCCCCCAACAGTCTGCTCAAGACAGGTAGGTAAGTATGCGCAATTACCCACACCTCAGCGAATTGAGGAGGCGTGTGCCCAGACAGTGGGGAACTTAAATGGTGATGATGATGAGGATGCCAGGAACTTGTAAACCCCATCTCCCCTGATTAGGACCTTGACGTCCCTTCGTTTAGTTTTTATTTGATAGAAATGGGGGGAGCCCGCGTCTGACATAGCCGCGACGCACACCGCAGTAGATGATCGATTGTGTAGGCAGCCACACTGTAACTACTAATAGCAAGCACCACGCATGTTAGCTACAGCTCCAGGAAAGCACCGAGGATAAGACCGATGTGGAGCTTTGTTGGAGTCTCGTCTGCCGAGATCATGTGTGCCTCCCAGGTGCCCGGCTTGCTGCAGCGTGATGCGCGCTATGCACTCGCGAGGACGTGGCATATGGGTCCTGCGTACTCGCGACAGAAACCGCAGTGTGGTATGACTGATAGGCACATGGGGTCGCAGAGTGGCTTGGTTTAATCTTGCAGTGGACCCTGTGCTGTAGAGGGACGGCCCATAACATGCCCCGTACTCAGTCTGCTAGCAATTCTACAGCCGTCTCTGATCGAACAGCCTGCTGATAAACGTCCTGTGCGACTGTTCTTAGTACGAGGTAGTCTATTTCCAGAATCGGCTTTGCTTAGGCGCTAACCTTCTTAACTCGAACTGGGCATGCAGACGGAACTTCCCCTACTCACGCAACGAAACACAGACAACGCACTTTCATATCAATTTCCTGTGACGGCCGGATATCAGTCCTGTTCGAGCCGGCCCATTCATGCGAGCGTGGCTCACCACGGATATGCAAGAATTCAGTTGGCAGGCGACTAGTTTTACCCTTATTAACCGCTTCTGGACGGAACGTTTGAAGTAAACACAACAGTTTCATAATTTCAGCACCGTGAATAACAGTTCCCGATAAGGGCACGTTTCGAAATAATTGTCTAATTTCGGGGCTCGATGGTGAAAGTAACGAAACTTAGACGACAGATAAACACGATGTAAAAGTTCTAACCTTTAGCTCGGCGGTGGAGCGGAAAACATCGTGAGGAAACCAGCACGTTTCGGTTAGTTCTGTAACGTGTAGCATGAATCAGTTAGGTCTGCGTTCCCCTGTTAAAGGGTTGCAAAGGTCAGACGGCAGTCGCTTTCTTTGTAATTACAGGACTCCCCAAATCAAAATTCAAATGAATTACAGGACTGTGATTGTCTATGTAACCCGTAACAAAAAGGGAGAAACTATACCACCTAAAATTTAGCAGGGGCCATAATTTAAAGCAGACGTTACGACCGAAAAGCGAGAGATTGTCCATTTCATTTACACTCGCTGGTGTCTCTTAGTCGGTATGCGACAGGTATATTTGCTCGTTGATCGTACCTGTCAAATAGTGCGCAGGTCAGACGGCAGTCGCTGCATGGTACATATAGCAGACTTTTTTTTTTATGTGCAGGTGGCGACGAGCAGGACGGGGACTACCTGATGGAAGCATTGCTGTCGCCCCTTACACCCTCGACACAGTGGAAGTCAACTTAAAACTCTTGACATCCCCGATGCGATCTTAACGGCATCCTCATTCACGCGAGAGAACACAGCACAATCACTGATACGCGATTTTCTGATGCAGGCCGCACTTATCACTTCTGTCGATGCTCAGCCCTTGCATTCCGTCCGGCGTCCGGTCCGTTTCTGACGTGGAAAAAATATTCACGCCAAACAGCAGCCACTTTTTGCGGTAATCCCAAAATAGCAGTGCATAAAGCAGTACCAGCCAGTTAAGCTATAGTGTTAATAATATCGGAGTATATATGAAGGACCGCCTCAGAAATGAGAATCGACAGAGAACCAGAGTCAACGACATAGCCACGAATTAGCAAAACGGAAGGTGGCAGTGGGGCTGGTCCTATAGCGGGCAGAACTGACAGCGTTGGAGAGAGAAAGTCCTTGAGGTGGAGACCGCGACTCGGTGAATCGGAATGTAGGACGCCACTGCGACAAGATGGATGATGACAGGTCGAAGGTCTGGCTGGTGTGGGCTGATGAGAGTGCCGAAAATCGGGAGCAGTGGGGTGCATTAGGAAGACCGTATTTCCGAGCGTGGACGAGATGTGAGGTGCTGATGATGATTAAATAAATAGAATCAGGTGTTTGCCGAGCGGTGTAATCCCGAAAGTCTTGAAATAGGTCCGGTTCTAGTGAGCTAAAACAATTAAAACGAAGCATTATATTCTGGTATACCTAGCTTTAAGTATGTGTATGTTGTGCAATAACAAAAGTATCTACTCGATAGGCGTCGTGGTAGTGCCCTATCCGTTGCCTTAGGGTGAAATCTTTATAATAGTTACCGTACATTAGTGCATTATTTTATGTAGCATCTACAACTTCTTATGCGATTATTTCTTAAGGAAATAACACACTATAAAAGAAATCTATCTCGTGATTCAGAGGGACAGGGGACTCGAACCCACACCTTCCACAATGCCGGTAAGTGAACCTGTACTACCAATTATACCACTGAACGCGTTATTAAGTCGACGAATTGTAAGTGCACTTGATTCTACATGAGTTCGATAGTGCCTATCAATATTGTAGGTATATTTACAAAGTATCCAGTGGAAATATTAGTTACAAATATTCGACACCAGTTAAGATGAGACTGCTTATTCAAGAGTTGATATTTGTATAGCAATCTTATGCGATTTTTATTCTTAAGTGATCAATAACAACACTAATACAATTTCATACTCGTGTTCAGGCGGACGCGAAGCCCACAACCTTCCACAATCCGGTGAAGGTGACTACCAATCTTATACACTGAAACGCGATTATTAAGTCGAACGATAATTTGTAAGTGCATGATATCGACTGAGCGGTCGATAGTCTCATACAATATTGTAGGTATATTTCACAAATATCCAGTGGAAATATTATACAACATATTGACTACCAGTTCAAGATGAGACTGCTTATTCAATAGTTGAATATCTTCTGATAGCAATCTTATGCGATTTATTCGCATTTAAGTAAATAACACACTTAAAAATTTAATCTGTGTTCAGGCGGGACTTCGAACCCACACCTTCCACAAGTCGGGCCCGTGAATGTAACTACCAATTTTATACCACTGAACGCGTTATTAAGTAGACGAAATTTGTATAGTGGCTGATTCGAAATGGAGCTGATCGATAGTCTCATCAAATTGTAGGTATTTTACAAATATCCAGTGGAAAATATATATTACAAAATATTTTCGACACAACCAGTTAGATGAGAATGCATTATCTCGATAGTGATATTTATATATCAAATCTTATCGCGATTTAATTCCAGTAAATAACACACTTAACAAATTTCATCTCGTGTTCGGCGGGACTCGAACCACACACCTCTCCACAATCGGGACGTTCTTTCTTAGAGAATAAAGCGCATAAGATTTGGCGATTAAAAAATATAAACTAATTGAATAGACAGTCTCAGCGTAAATTGCCCCTGTCAAATATTTAATATAGTTCCACGGAATTGTAATAGACCGAAAAGATTGATGAGACTATCGACTAGCTCATTGTCGAATACAAGCACTTACAAATTGCCGTCGAACTTAAGAAACGCCGTTTTCAGTGGTAGTAATTGGTAGTACATTCACCCGGATGTGGAAGGGGTGGGTCGTAGTCCCCGCTGAACACGAGATGAAATTTTTTAAGTGTGTTATTATACTATGTACAGACATATTATTCGCATCCGACCTACTCACAGCTCGGCCGTTTCGACCGCGTTGACAACAGTCGGCTGGTCACAAGCGGACAGACTGGAGTCTTGGTTGTGAATCTTTGGATACCCTGTGTCTCATTTAATTGTACTAGACGACCCGTTTGGAAACAGGCAGACGAGTGAAAGCTGGTGCAAGGGTTGCGGTGCGATCCCGCCACAGTACAAATCATAGTGCTGCGGCCCATGAACATATCTGTTGTATGGTCTGTGCGTTCCATAATCAGCCACTTAAGGCCCACTGCTTGGGGCACGGGCTCCTAAATCAACATGAGGAGGTCAATTGCACAAACACCCGCTTGGAAGGAGGGTTGGCGAGTTTGAGTATAAATGACAGAAGCTTACACTTCGCTGGGGGCTGCTGATCCTGCCAGCAGCTTTACCCTAGGCGCCTTTTACGACATCTCGGTAAGAGGTGGGTGCCCGGGTGGCCTTATTCTACTCTGCTGGGGGACACACTGCCGGTACCAAGAACTGTTAACAATATCAAAATGGTTACATGCGTTATAGAAAAGCATTAACATTTCGCCGGGCTGGCCATGTTTGAAAATCAGCCAGAACAGCGAAAATGAAATAAGTTTCAAAACAGAAAAACAAGAAAAAAAAAGTAGTTAGAAGTAAAAAATAAGATACTTTAACAATTATTTTACTATATACGTGTATATGATTCATACGGCTTTAAAAATGAGCTTAGTCTCTCTCTAGGCTATAGAGATAACTAAGTCATTTTATCGAAAGGCTTTATGAATCTGAATAATCGTTCCGCAGAGAGATTTAGATTAGATTTCTTTCTCACCTTTGGGAAGACATTTCTCAAAATAATTAACAAAATTACTTCAATATCGAATGAAATAAAAAGTTGTTACGGGTGTATCGAACGGACAATGTAGGTAACTTACAGCGGATCAAGTTTCAGCTTGTGTTATAAAAGGTTTTTTGAGAATACCAATTTGTTATTCACGATAAATAGAACATGATATTATGATGATGATGGTAATTATCGTGAGAACATAATGTAAACAAACTCGATATGAGTACTGACTGATATTAAGCACGGATATTAATTACTTTGAACTACGGATTAAAATAAAAATTGTCTGACTTACAGTAGGATTAAGATTTTCATGATACAGGGAGAATCTTCTTTTCAGGATACAGAGGGGCGATCTTCTTTCCAGGACACAGAGGACGTTCTTCTTTCAGGGACACAGATGGGCGATCTTCTTCCAAGAACACAGAGGACGTTCTTCTTTCAGGGACACGGAGGGGCGATCTTCTTTTCAGGACACAAAGGACGTTCTTCTTTCAGGAATACAGAGGAGCGATCTTCATTCAAGGACACAGAGGACGTTCATCTTTCAGGGACACAGAGGAGCGATCTTCTTTCAAGAACACAGAGGATGTTCTTCTTTCAGGGATACAGAGAGGCGATCTTCATTCAAGGACACAGAGGATGTTCTTCTTTCAGGGACACAGAGGAGTGATCTTCTTTCAAGGACACAGAGAACATTCTTTGTTCAGGGACACGGAGGGGCGATCTTCTTTTCAGGACACAGAGGACGTTCTTCTTTCAGGAATACAGAGGGGCGTTCTTCATTCAAGGACACAGAGGACGTTCATCTTTCAGGGACACAGAGGAGCGATCTTCTTTCAAGGACCTAGAGGAGGTTTTTCTTTCAGGGACACAGAGGAGTGATCTTCTTTCAAGGACACAGAGGACGTTCTTCTTTCAGGGACACAGAGGAGTGATCTTCTTTAAAGGACACTCAGGGACATAGAGGAGTGATCTCCTTTAAAGGACACAGAGGACGTTCTTCTTTCAGGGACACAGAGGAGTGATCTTCTTTAAAGGACACTCAGGGACATAGAGGAGTGATCTTCTTTAAAGGACACAGAGGACGTTCTTCTTTCAGGGACACAGAGGGGCGATCTTCTTTTCAGGGCACAGAGAAGGTTCTTCTTTCAGGGACACAGCGGAGCGATCTCCTTTCAAGGACCCAGAGGATGTCCTTCTTTCAGGGACACAGAGGGGTGATCTTCTTTCAAGGACAAAAGAACGGACGTTTCTTCTTTCAGGGACACAGAGGAGTGATCTTCTTTAAAGGACACAGAGGACGTTCTTCTTTCAGGACACAGAGGGCGTTCTTCTTTTCAAGACACAGAGGACGCTCTTCTTTTCAAGACACAGAGGCATAGCACAGAGTTTGTGGAATACGAGACGTTCGAGCTCGACACCACGCGAGAAATTGTATAATGACACTTCACTTTTTGATTCAGAGTCCGAGAAGTCAAGAACGGAGACGAAGTCCAGGGATACTCGTGGTTGTTATCCCTTTACGCTGCCAAAACAGAGAGTTTTTTTTTTTAAAGTTAATTTATTTTATTTGATTTATGACCGTAATTTTCACAGCGAATTTACCAGGCAACGTTCGCCGGTGAGTGCGGATTAGCGTCGAACTTAATTGGATAAAAGGACTGAAATATAGAAAAACATACTAAGTAGTATAGTCATCTAATGCCAAAGGAATTTATTGCAACTTTTAGATACTAGAAAAAAGAAGAAAGAAAGAAAGAAAAAAATATTTATTTTGGACATCACAACACTACATACGAGTACAACATTAGTTACAAAAGAACAAACAAACAAAAAAAATAGATACAGAAAAAAAACAAAACAAAGGAAAAACAAAATAATGAGTACAAATAACCAGGCAGTGCAAATAATATATTGTGTGTTGTGACGTCCAACTGTGAGTGCTCTAAACAAATAGAGGATTTTCGTAAGGATGTGATGGAGTTTTTCAATAAATTCAGTGAAAAACAAAATGAAAATTTTCATAATATGTGGCAGGAGTTGGCTTCCGACATAAAAAATCAAATAAATCACATGACTACGGTTAATGAGGGAATTGTTGAGGAGCTAAAAAATAATATAAAATGCGACTTGTCCAATGTGAAAGAGAGATTATCCGATACCGAAAATGCATTTAGTTCTTTGTCTAAGATACCTAAGGATATGGGTGAAACAATGGAATCGATTAAGTTTTTGCAGATGGAAAACAATAATTCAAAGCAGTATCCCATGTTGAATTATGTGGAAATATCACGATTATTTTTTTTTTTGTTTATTTTTCTTTGTTTTAATGTGTTTTTTTACTGGTATAAACATCAGAAGTTTGTTTTTTTTGTTTTCTTTGTAATGTTGTGTGTCGTGTGTGTTTAACAAATAAATGTTTTTTATCTTTGTACCTTTATCTTTAGGTGTGTCATATGCAAACTGGAGGAAAAATTTATAAAGATTGTCCACGATATTTGTTCGTGGTCGGTGTCGTCCTGACGGACAAAGATAGAGACGGTAATATCGTGTGCGCGTATCCATCAAGAAAAAACCGGCCAAGTGCGAGTCGGACCCTCGTCGCCATGAAGGATAGCTGTAGTAGCTATCCGTAACAGATGAAAGATATATGTAAAATAATAGTTTAACATTTATACATTTCGAATAAATGCAGTGTTTTCCTTCTCTGGGTGCTGATGATCATGCCAGCAGCTTTACCTGAGTCGTCTTTTACGACACCTCTGTCAGAGTGAGGGTTGCATATTTTTACTCTGCCGGGGGGACAACAGGCTGCATCATCAGCATGATAATAAGCACCCAGAGAAGGAAAACACTGCATTTATATCAAAACCCTCGCCAACCCGTCTTGCCAAGCGTGGTGGAGTTTTGGCAAATACCACTCATGTGATTGAGGGAGGCCCGTGCCCCAGCTGTGGGGACTTAAATGGGCTGATGATGATGATGATGATGATACACTTCGAATAAAATTTTAGTATAAAGTGTTAAAAATATTATTTTACACTTTCGTGGTTTTTGAGGGCGATTTTTTTTTTTGCAGAAAAAATTTTTTTTCAAGCTTTTTAGTGTCTCATTTTTTGCCAGCTTTATTTTTGTTCTTAAATAAACTTAAGTGATTAAAAATACAACTTGTTTAATTTTAAAAAATACTTGATACGTTACTAGAGCGATCCAAAAAATCGTATCAAATCTATTAGATCGATATTCATATTGATACGTGCTACGATCCAGAGTATCGATACAAAGTGTCCAGATCGAACATCCCTACAGTCCGCTTGTGATCACGAATGTTGCAACGCGGTCGAAACGTCAAGCTGTGAGTAGGTCGATGCTACTAGTATGTACGGTACAGAGAATAAAAAGATTCGTCACCTTAAGGCGACGGGTAGGGCACACCAGCGACGCCTATCGATTTTAATTGTTAGCTACTAAACCGGATCTATTTTCAACTATGGTGGGTGTCGTGAGCCGTAGTATGGCGAGTGGTCGTATGAAAGAAAGAGTCTATGTACAAACGTTTATTTACAATCCGACCAAATATTTACACCACACATATATAAAAAAGAAGGAGTACATAACAAGCAGGAAAACGAAGTTAAGATAATAAGAACGGCTAGATTAATTTGTACAATAAATTATTCACAGTAAAATCAGTCTGTTGAAATTTCAATGACGTTTTTTTTTGATTGTCAACCGACGGACGAACAGTATGACCGGAGCATGCGCGCGCCGCTGACCCGTCATGCGCGCTGCGTGAAATACACCTCAAACTATATACATATTAAATGGTCATACTGTCCGTGCGTTGGTTGATGCACAAAATATTTAAGAAATATTTACACAATAATTATATTTACAAAAGCGTGGCGCATCGCCACACAACAATTTCGGGATTACAATCTCTCGGCAAGAATCATTTATACCAACATACCGCTTTAAAAAGATCTGCCAACCTTCTTTAAATTTTCTTTACATAAAAAAAGAACCAATGTTGCTACAAGCAAATCTGAACTTTCTGATCTAACAATTTTCTGTGCAACAGGTATTACTCTGACAAATTTACGAAAGGTAATAACTGCTTATAGCATATCAAACGAATCAATTTGAAGACTGACGAACCTTTCCGTTCTTTGGCTGTACTTACATATAAAAATAACCGCGTTTTGTACAGTGTACATAAATTATTTCTATTGTCTTTTTTTGGAATTCCTCGTTTCGAAATACTCCTTCAGACCATTAAATAAATAGAGGCTCATATTATTCTTCGTGTGTTTGACGAGTAAAAAAAATAAAGCGTTTTTTTGTAAGAGAATAAGGTTGAATAAAAGAATAGAATTTGATTCTGTAGAAATTCGTGAACTTACATTAGGATATTTATAAAACGTGGATTTTATTACCGACTTCAAAAAAGGATAAGGTTCTATGTTCGTATATACGTTGTATATATCTCTGTACTCTGTACTCTCCGAGATCGAATCCGAAATGAGGTGATCCGGCAGAGAACCAAAGTCATCGACATTGCTCACCGGATTAGCAAGCTTAAGGTGACGGGTAGGGCACACTAGCGACGCCAATAGATTTTAATTTTTAGCTACTAAACCGGAACTATTTTAAACAATTCTGTTACAACTCTCGACAAACACTTATACTATTAATTAAATAAACCATGCACAAAGGCGGGACCAAAATTAGTACTCGAAAAAATTTTTGGAATAGGATAGATAGGAATTAATTTTCCACGTACAAAAACGGACCAACATTGGTGCATGGTATTTAAAAAACTAGTATAAGTGTTTGCGATAAGTGTAATTACGAATTGTCTGAAATAGATTGTGTTAGTAGCTAAAAATTAAAATCGATGCCCGTCGCTAGTGTGCCCGACCCGTCACCTTAAAAGCAGTGAGCTGGGCCCATATTAGCCGAGAGAATCGACAACTGATGGGTGTAAACGAGTTCTAGAGTGGAAGACCGCGTCTTCCCCCCCTGGCAACACGTAAGGTAGGCGCGCCGCCCTCTGGCTTAGGTGAGGGGACGATCTGCGCAGGATGGCTGGCAAAGAGCTGGATGCGAGAAGCCATGGGATAGATCACGGTGGCGAACAATTGGAGAGACTACGTCCAGTAGTGGACTGCGATAGGCTGAGTGTGAAGATGATGACTCTCTGCCTGAATACTGCCTCAGGTGGCGAAGTTTTTTTCCAGTGATGGTTGCAGACAGCCAGACGGATCACCTGATGGTAAGCAATTGCCGTCAACCCAGGACACCCGTGACACTAGTGCATTGACAAGTCCGACTGCCGACATTTCACCCCATTTTCCCCGAATTCAGGATCCGGTACCCTCACTCACGCAGGAAAACAAAGCCACAGTGCTGCTACGCCGGTTTCTGAGGCCACGTGTATCACTCCGGTCGAGTCGGCTCACTATGTCGAAAGCGTGCCCCTGGGGGCGTCCTCCCACGGTTAGTGGAGTCGCGATTTGTAAAGCGGACGCTGCGCCAAAAGGTTAGGGTTCCGATCATCGGGTCGGGACAAAATTTGTACCTGAGGTTTCGGTAAGAAAATTCTGTGTCAGCCCGGAGTCTGGAAATCACGGGGTCATGTAACCTTGAGGTAGTAATTCCAGTATCCAGTAACCCCAGACCGCGCCCAATTCTCTCCGGTCGTGAAACGCTGTAGTTTACATGGACTATTTGTAAGGGAAAAAAAGAGTGCACTTGTATGTTTGCGCACACCCTGAGCACTATAATATATCCTGCGTACGTGGTGATCGTGAGATTGGCCGCCGTGAGCCGGAATCGGTTGGAGGATTTTATTATTATACTATTAAAAGCACAGGTTTTTGTAGGATCCAATTCGGTACGAAAAACAGTTGTACGAGTGTATTGAAGGTAAAAAATTAATTTGAACAGGTGAAAAGTAGGAAAATGGACCAGATAATTAAAGGTAAACAATGAAAGGACGCTACAAAATGAAACGCAACAGCGGGTACGTTAATACTTTGATAATAAGTCTGTGATGCCCCACGTGGGCGCAACATTTTCAATGTGGCGCCCAACGTGCGGTGTTATCTTTCTATTTTTTTATGAGTGACGGTTCTCACGATGGCAAGCGACCGCCCACACCTTACAGAACCAGCGACACCAGTGGCGGCACTTGTAAGGCCAACTTTTAAATCCAATCCACTCACGGATCGAAACACAGCACAGTGCTGCTTGCGCCGTCGTTCTGAGGCCATGGTATCACTCCGGTTGAGCAGCCGATTAAGCCGAAGTGTGGCTCTCTTACGGTTATTTTTTTTTTACTACATTGTTAGCGACTATGCTCATATTTTGTCTCTCTCTTCCCCCCCCCCGCTGCGACGAGTCAGACAGCCCGTGCTATCCGCGGGACTCACGTGTTTTGATATAAATAAGTGTGTGTAATTTTGCTGTGTTATCAAAAAAAAATTGCGAAAAAAGCCGCCTTCAAATAATAATTTTCAAGCTTTTTAATGTCTCATTTTGGCAAAAAAATGAGGACTAATAATAGTTTAAAAGGGTGAGGGGTTTTAAAAGGTAAGCAGCACACTTGTTGACACCATCTGGTGTTGCAGGCGTCCATGGCGGCGGTTATCGCTTACCATCAGGTGATCGGTCTGCTGTCTGCCACCTATATCATAAAAAAAATTGTCTTTGATGAAATTATTTATGCGGTATCGCCGTGGTCGTAGCCACCTACTGTAGCAAAACAAATCATGATAATAATAAAATAAAATCAAGTTGGAATACGGGCCCCCCCCCACCACCACGGCCATATGGAGTAATAAATTTCAGTGCAGAGAAATTCTTGTTCGTACTTTTTAGAGGTGTTTTTTTGGTAGTCGGGTTTTAGATTTTAAACTTTATTGGCCATTCATGTGGGATGGGGTTCTAAATAATCCAAGGACGGGAATAAGTAATACTTATATTAATAATAAATAATCTTTTCAGTCAACGTTACTTTCATCGTCGTCGTCGTCTTTTCTTCTTTTACTCTTTATTTTCCTTGCTTTATCTTTTGATCCATCCCGGACGAGCCCCCACAATTGTGGGATGGGGTTTGGAATAAAGCAGCGGATTTAAGGAAATAAGTATTTCTTATTTTATAAGCGCCGTCTGTACACCGTCCTTCGTCGTCCGCCATACGTCGTCTCTCATCTCCCTCTCTCCTCTCGCACGTCCATTATAATTTCAAACATGAATCATACCGTCCTGGCATGCATCCTACGATCCAACCAATCCCACATTCATACCAAAGCGTGGCTCGCCCCGCGAAGTCAAGAGAATTTATGGCATGTGTCAGAACGAGCAGAGGGGTCACCGATCACCACCCGCTACACCGTGGGGTGATGAGAAGGACCAACCTTCCGTCCATATACATGTATCCGTTTTCAGGGTCATGACATAGGCTGAGTGGGGGCCATTTATGTTGGAGGTCACAACCACACAATATATTATTTGCACTGGCGGTTTTTTAGTACTCATTTATTTTGTTTTCCTTGTTTTGTTTTTGTTTTATTTTCTGTATTCTATTTTGTATTTTTCTTTTTGTTTGTTTGTTCTTTTGTAACTAATGTTGTACTCGTTATGTAGTGTTTGATGTCCAAAATAATAAATTTTCTTTCTTTCTTTTTCATATAAGGGTGTGTTTTTTCCCAGCCATCGCTTCGCTGGGCCACTCCCAAAAAATCGGTAGTGTAATGTGGTACTCTCATCGAAATTCATGAGTGGAAACATAAACGACGATTTGTGCGGCCGCTCCTGCCGCTTGCGCCGTTCCTGCTGTTAGGGATGGGACATCAGATTACAAAAAGTATCGAAAAATTCTTTTTTACCCGACTACGGCAAAGCTAAAAAAGGAAAAGGTATGGATTTTAAGGATGCTTAGGTAACATATAGCTCCCCAGCAGCTCCATTCTCGGGTTTATCCTGAAACTGGAGCTACATGAGGTGCTGTAATAGGTTACGGGGCAGCCACAATAGATCATATGCTGGTCGCAGTGGCTATGAGACGCAGGGCTCACCCCATTTCCGGCGTGAAGCAGCGTCTGTACTGTGTTTTGGTGGGTGAGGGGTACCGGAAGCCCATGCCGGGGGAGATGTAGTCTAAAGATTGGCAGCACACTTGAGACTCTAGCGGGTGTCTATTGGGGCGGCAATCCCTTACCATGGGGTGCTCATCTGCCACCTATCACATGCAAAAATGTGACACTGTTTTCTTTTGTCGATGGTGTCAATATTCTCTACGGTCTGGTTTTTTAAATGTTCATTATTACTGTCGATATGTTTTAATATCCAGTTTAAAAAATGTCGATATATTTTACCCCATCCCTTTACTCAGTGCAGGTGAACTTAGCGCTAACTATCTCTTTAGTACATCACTTTACTGTGACAGCTTTCATCATCCCACACTCAACAATACACCTTCCGCCCCTAGATTTAAAATCCAAAACCGTAGAACTGAAACTGGCAGTTACGACTTTTTACATTTCACATGGAGTTTATCTTTTATGGAACAGTGGAAGCGAACGGTTTTCGACTCTATTCGTAGGCATATAAGGTTGGTATTTGAAGGGAAATGTAAATCAGATACTATATTGTATATTTAAGAAAATTAACATATACTTCCATACTATGTTAGTGGATATAATGCTGAATCCTAACGGTAGATTCAATCTCCGGACTGAGCGAATGTTACTATGATATGTTTTGACAGGAATATTTTAAGCTGGCGAAATAAGATCTCTAAGGGCGAATAATTATTTTCATAATAAACTCAATGGCGGCTATCGCGTGTGAAACATCCGCTAGATGGCGTGCCTGTGAACCGAGGTCCCACTTCAACATCATTGGCTGATTTATTCGTTAATTGTCAATTTTATCGTGTGATCTGAAAAAAAACGACAATACTTGTTTAAAATGGTAAAAAAATTGCAGTTTGAATTTAAATTGGAGGCATCACAAACTGACAATAAGACGAGTGTGATTGCCATAACCTCAATTACGACAGAAGATGAGAAAGAGTATACACTGTCTGAAACTGATAGATATGCAAGTCATCATATAGCACTAAACTAAAACAGAAACCTACAAAAGATTTGAAAAAAGTTTAAATCAAAGAGGTCAAGAAGAACATATGGATTACAGTACCGAAGAAATGATTCAAGCCTATTTTGATGAAGATAACAATTTAATGTTTAACGATCTATATTTAAGAGAAAAAGAAAAACAGATATTTACTATGTAGAATCCACACAAAAAAGCAAGAGTCAACTAAATTTGAAAAATATATCGGAACGATTCATGATTGAGAAATTTGTATGTAAATTCTCCAATGCCAAAACAATGGATAGAAATATTCGAGAGTGAATGTAAACGATTCGAAATTGAGGAAGATACAACAAAAATAGAAATATTAAGATTATTTCTGGACAAAACATGTGCAGATTGGCACTCGGCAACATGAAGACTTTGAAAATCGAAGCTGATGGTCCGAGTGGAAAAATAAATTTATGGACACATTTGCTGATAAAGGATGGATGTTCGGGAATGTATGCCATATTTTACAAATATAAGAAGGATCACTGATGGAATATGCCATAAGAAAAGAAAAGTTATTATTAGATATGGATGGAAATATTGGCGGCAAAAGTCTAACCACACTTATAGCTGCCGGCTTACCTGAATTTATAAGAAACAGAATTGATCCTGAAAAGTGTGAAACCTCAACAAGATTGCTTCATGAAATAAGTAAATGTGAAAGTTTGGTAAATAATAAAAACTTCATAAAAAAAAGGGAAGAAAAAGATGACAACAAGAAATACAGTTTAGGGAAAAAGCCATGCAAAACCTGTCAGAATTTAAATAAGGGTACTCGATACCACCCAGAACAATCTTGTTGGTTTAAAAAGAAGGGACAGATAACAAAAGAATTGGAAGTAATTCGGTTATTGAAGTTAACCTAAGCAAAGAGACAAAAAACGAGTAATCACACCATTGATAAAAATAACTATGTTATTAGAAGACAAAATACAAATAAATGGAACATATGATTCAGGCTCACAAGTATCTCTGATAAACAAAAGATTAGTTAATATACAGAATGATTCTGAAGATACAAATAGAATATTATTAAAAACTGTCAATGGGTGTGACACCACACAAAAGGTTTAATAAGAATAAAAATAAAGATTTTTGATATAGAAGATTATGTTGATGTTTTTATTGTAGACAAACTGGATTTTGAAGATTTCATTATAGGACTAGATATGATAAAAAAATTTAAATTATCTCAAACAGAAGATTTAAAATTCTACAAAAGAGAAAGAGGGAGATAAATAATATGAATGCATTTGAAGAGATAGAGGAAATTAAAGTCAATTTTAATGAGCATGTAAGTAAAAATGACTTCATAACAAATCTACATCACTTGGACAATATCAAAAAGACTCGAATACATAATTTAATAGAGAATTATAATACTGTATTTGCCAAAGACAAATATGATGTAGGTACAGTAACAGATTATGAAGCTCGGATAGACTTATTAGTGGATAAGTACTGCAGCAAGAGAACCATACCGATGCACATTAGAAGATAAATAGAGATAGAAAAACAGGTCGGTAATTTACAAAAGAACAACTTGATTGAGGAATCATACAGCCCATTTGCAGCACCAGTTACCTTGGCATTCAAAAGAGGACGAAAATACAAAATCAAGACTCTGTATTGATTTTCGTGAATTGAACAAGATAGTCATACCACAAGCACAACCATTTCCATTAATAAAGGACCTCTTAATGTTAAAGCAGAAACTGTAAATATTTTACCACCTGGACATAAATTCCGCGTTTTGGTCCCTACAAGTAATGAATGTTAATTCACCAAGTTCATAAAATAATTTTTTTTTTATCAAAAATTTGTTCATAGATTCGGGTCTTACTGAAAATCGCGCTATGGCTCAGGCCATAGCTGAATGCTGAGTAGGGACCGTTCGGCCACTTCGCTTTTAAGAGGGGGGGGGGTTATTTCCTCTGTAAATGGCCATGTTAAGTGTCGAATAAATGATTTCTTATCTATCACTTATTCTTAATCTGCCGTGTGGTCCCGGCAGAGTAGAATAGGCCACCCTCACTCTTTTTAACGAGGTGTCGTAAAGGAGACTAAGGTAAAGCTGCTGCATGATCATCAGCACCCAGAGAAGGAAACTCTGCATTTATATCTAAACCCTCGCAACCCGATCTGCCAAGCGTGGTGAAGATGGCAATTACCCTTATGTGATTGAGGGGGCCCGGCCCCAGCAGTGGGGATAAATGGGCTTGATGATGATGTCAATTTTTATCACGTCTGAAAATACTCAATCACCTTGTAGATGGACGAGACCTATAGTACGCATCTTGCAATTTTTCGCACGCTAAAGCCTCCATGTGTCATACAGAGATCGGTATAGCTATACAACTCGTGCGGATAAAGAATGGGATCAGAAATGGCGGCGAATCTATTCACTTCTCGCTCGCACACCCACGAGTGCGAGATAGACGCAAATAGTGTGCGAGCGAGACAGAAGTGAATAGACGCCCTCGCCATTCTGATCCCATTCTTTATCCGCACAGGTTGTACTTTGTTTCACGAGTGAATGAACGAATGACATAGTAAACCGGCAAAAAACAATATGTATTATTATGTGGCTCACGATAATAACACCGGGATATTTCTGTTAAGTAGGGTTATACAGGTAATGTCAAAAATCAAAAACAGCTGTGACAATGACCGCCATTTTGAATTCCCTACTATATTAGTTATTCTGTCAAAATTGGCGGTATAACGATTTACCAATGGAATAAGCGTTCACTGTTGGATGAAAAGCTGGTAGAATGGATTAATATTTTACACTGCAAAAGATCGGACGGATCGGGACTAACCGCAGCACTAAGAGACGTTATTTAAGGTGACGGGTAGGGCACACTAGCGACGCCAATCGATTTTAACTTTTAGCTACTAAACCGGCTCCTATTTTTTTAAACAATATCGACAGCAATAACAGCTGTCTTTGACGGACCGATTGGAACAGTGGTAGTGAACGCTGCCTCTGATACAAGGGTTCGCGGGTTCGATCCCCGCACAGTACAAAACATTGTGTGCAGAACATGTTTGTTTGTATGGTATGGGTGTTTGCTATGTATTGTGAGTATGTATTTACAAAAGAAAAGGATTATAGGTCATATATTTGTAATCCCACTGTTGATTTGTTATCCGTAACACAGGTGCTTGAGCTACCTATCTCGGAGTCAGATAATGTATGTGAGTTGTGAAATATTTATTTATTATTTATTATTTTATTTATATCGGGTGCTGACCCCTCTTGGAAAAAACTCAAACTATTTATTAATAACCGATTCACAAATGGTTGGGTCCAACGCGTACGCGAAAAATTTATTTACAGCCACCAAGCGGCCATTTTACAAAAAACGGACCCAACATTTGCGTATTTAATAAAATAGTATAAGTGTTGCGAGAAGGTTGTAACCTCGATTATTTTAAAATAGATCCGGTTTAGTAGCTAAAAATTAAAACCGATGCGTCACTAGTTGTGCCCTACCCGTTCTCCTTAAGTAGGGTTATACTGGTAATGTCAAAAATAAAAACAGCTGTGACAATGACCGCCATTTTGAATTCCCTACTATATTAGTTATTCTGTCAAAATTGGCGGTATATGAAATGAAAAAAAATGAAAAATCGATTTACCTTTGGAATAAGTGTTGACTGTTGGATGAGTAGCTGGTGGAACGGATTGTTATTTTACACTGCATATAACTGCGCTATACGGCCGCACTCAGACACGTCATTTAAGCTAATGTTCATTAACTTTAGTATCGGTAGTCTTTGAGCGTATCAAAATATGTGTCAATGTTTTGTTCTTAAGTAGCCAATTAAGTTAATCACTCTGAGTGTTTAATTTAAACGATAATTTACCTAAATATTTGCCATTTCGATGATACAGCTTAGTAGATGAGGACATCCGCCTTCGCCACAGTATGACAATATGACAACTTTCAGCATTAAAAGTAAAGTATCAGCCTATATACTGTCCCACTGCAGGGCAAAGGCCTCCATCATAGAAATCAAGTCATTGCTTGCCTAATGCGGATTGGTGATCACAAACCCGAGTTATGTTCGAAAAATTTGAAACATACTTACTGCTCGACCCGTGAATCGAACCGAAGACCGCTAAATCATGGCCCGGTACTTAAACCATTAGATCAACAGGGCGATCTTTAAACAAATTGTTGTAAAAAGTCTATAATAAACACAGGACTAACCTTTGGATGATGTGGCGCTAGTTGCCATGCTAGGGACTACCACTGGCATCATCTGACTCGGCACCTGTAACAATAAACATTATCATACTAAACGCAAAGACTCGTGGCAGACGTCATCATCATCATCAGCCTATCGATGATAGATAGATAGATAATACGTTTATTCTGCTGCACAAAATTATACAGTTACATAATCAAGTTGTAAACACTAATAATAGTCATAGAGTCTGATAGGTAGAAGCAATTAATGGAATACAAATTATAAGAATAATAATGGACAACATTTCAAAATTGCTAAGCTCTGAAACAAAAAATACCAATTCTTTGTTTACTTTTCCGCTGCTCGAATATAATATTTATTCATTTTTTATATTGCTTATTTACTGAGAAAAAAATTAAAAACTAAAAACGTAAGATGACGTCATCGGACGGCAGAATGTAAAATATTTCTTTGCTTAGCACATTATAGTTTTAAATTTACGAAATGCCAAACCCATGACATATAACTGTCAAAAAAAAGACAAACTTGTCAACGTTGAATGTATGAATGACGTTGACAATGTTGACACTAGTATTATTTACCTTTGACAGTAGTACCTTTTTTTTATTAAAACAATAATAAGCAAAGGAATATCGCTGATTCAGCCGTCCGATGACGTCATTTGGCGCTTACGTCTATTTAGAATAAAAAGAATTGCAATAATTATTTTATGCATGAAAATGGACAAATTTTGAAAAAAGAAAAAATATGGGTCTGTTCATTTTATGACTACTTTCATATAAAAAAACAATATGGACATGTTAAAAATTTGAAATGTTGTCCATTAGTGAACAATGTTGCAGCAAGAATGGTCCCCGTCTCAGCCTATGCCACAGCACAGCCATGACGCTGATTTTCAGACGGCGGCCTCAGAGTTTGTCCACGCCAGGCGAGGTGCTACAAATTTCGATAAAAATTAATTGTTAATTTTTGCATTGTGATGGTGTGACAAAAGGTGTAAGAAAGAAAACCGCAGTGTGATACAAACAATTTAAAAATATGTAAAGTAATTGGAATTGTCATTAATGGGTGGAATGTATTTGTTAATAGTGATTCAGATAAAATTAAATTAATATGTAAGTTGCAAATGATTAGACTATCGCAGTCCACTGCTGGACGTAGGCCTCTCCAATTGTTCACCACTGTGATCTATCCATGGCTTCTCGCATCCAGCTCTTGCCAGCCATCCTGCGCAGATCGTCCCCCCACCTAGCCAGAGGGCGCCCTACTTACGTTTGCCAAGACGCGGTCTCCACTCTAGAACTCGTTTACCCCATCGGTTGTCGGTTCTGCGGCTAATATGGCCAGCCCACTGCCTTGGTGTTTGCAATGTATTTATAAGTATGTATTTACAAAAGAAAAGTATTATATGTATATATTTGTAATCCCACTATTGATTCTCATATCCGTAACACAGGTGCTTGAGCTACCTATCTCGGAGTCAGATCAACGTATGTGATGTTGTGACATATTTATTATTATGTTTGAAATACATAAATATATTCTCCTTTGGGGTACGCTAACAAAATTGCGGGCTTTTGGCCAAGCAAAGTTCTAGAAGAAAAGTATTATGTTGTTATGATGTCAGAATCCGATTCAAGCTGTAAAAAATTGCGTAATATCACAGCTGTTTGGAGAGTTAGATAGGTGAATTTTGGCAACTGTAAATTGTTAAGACTAATATATTATTATTTATACAGTACCGGTAGCCTAAGCCTAAGAAAACTAAGTAATGCCTTTCTCTTGGGAAATCAATGTTATTTCCCATTCAAACATCTACACTAACAGGTCACCGCTTAAAGCTTTCCTTCTACCTCATCTTAGCTTGTAATTCCCAATTGCGTCCAAAGCTCTATAAGATGGGGTACCATGAACCTTGATTCTTGATTTGGGGAGTCTAGTAATTAAAGATAAAGATATCTTTATTGGCCACAGAACACAAATTCAAACATGAGTGACATAAATACACAAGTCATCCCTCCACTAGCCCATGGTCCTTCCTACCGTCTCGGCATACGGACCGGATCTTGGGAGACGCTCACCAGGTACTTGGTAAGGGCTCTTTCCCCGGTGCGTTTCTTCACTTCCTACAAACTCTGTGTCTGTGTCCCATCTCAATGTCACTTCTTCCCAAATGGGGCGTGAAACACCACAACACAAGCGACTCGCGCTCGGGCAGTTCCACATCAATCAAACTCCTTCCTAATGTTAAACCTTTTGTGCGCAAACGCACGCAACCGTCGAAAACCTTCTGCAGAGTTGACCATCTCTTGATGGTATACTGGTCCTATCTCGTCCCTGTTCCTGTCATTCAGCATCTGTTGCCGCTCTTCTTCATACAGCTGACATTCCCACAGCACATGGTCCCGAGTCACAGGGACATACAGATGACTCACAGATAGTCATCGCGTGCAGTCTGCTGTTAAAACTCCGTCTGCTCCTTGTCTGTGGCTTCCTTTGGGCACTCCTGGGCAAATCGTCCCACACGAACGACTTCTCATCGGCCCATTTAAGTCCCCGCAGCTAGTAGCCCCGATCACACCGCTGGTATTTTGTGGAAGCCAGTTAGTTGAGGGAGCGTCACCAGTCAACGAAACAAACAACTTTATTAATAGACCAGGTACTTGTTAATTAATTGTGTAACTGTTGTATGATTGAGTAGACTAAAACGGCTGCTCATGAATTTGCAATCTGTTCGTTTTATAGATATATTTGGAGACTACGTTTGAAAGAGGCAGCAGATTTACAACGAAGCGTGTGTTAGCTGATCTTCGCAACCCTTTAACAGGGGAACCAGACCAACTGATGCATTACACGTTTCAGAAGCTGTCCGAAACCTGCAAAGAAAAGTATCAGCCTATATACTGTCCCAGTGCCGGGCAAAGGCCGCCATCATCGAAATCCACCACCACGCTTACCTAATGCGGATTGGTGATCACAAACCCGAGCAGTGTTTGAAAAATTTGAAACATACTTTTACTCGGCCCGGGAATCGAACCCAGGGTTCCGACATCACGGCCCCTCGCCATCGAGCTACCTAATGGCAGAAATAAGCAAATAGATTTGTAAAAAAAAACCATAGATGCATACTTGGAAGGGGCGTGTCAAGCCACTTAACCATCGCTCAACTATCATCTCTATGTGTTTTAGCTTTCCCTCTCTTAGCACCAAATACCACAGGTGGCTTTAAGTACATTTAGTTTGCCAGGAGCTACCGTGCCTGTTAACAGCGCGCCCCGGGGGTACAACCCAGCTCATTAGGGGGAGATGTAACGCAAAGATCGTGTTTCCTTTACAACGTACGGTACGAGATAATAAAACACCACGTTGGGCGCCAAATTGAAAATGTTGGCACCCAACGCGGGGTAATTAAAAATTGAAAAAAACTAAGCTCTTAATTCAATTCAAATATTTAATTCAAATAATTCTTTATTTGCATAGGCTTGTACACAGCACTTACAAATCGTCATACTTATTATTACTATTTATAAGTACTTATGTAATCATTTACATGTTAATACATATATATGTTGATACATAAAATATACTAAAAAATGTAAATAAACATAATGCGATTCTACCACCGGCTCGGAAAGTTGTTTCTGGTCGAGAAGATCCGGCAAGAAACTCGCCAGTTACTCTTTTTCGCCAACTTTTTTACAATGGTTTATTATCCTCATACCAAGTCATACAGTCTAATGCAACACAAAATAGAATGAAGCAAATTAAAAGCTAAATATGAGGTAAACCGAAGCGGACCAGTCCCCAAAGGTGGCACCTGTTAACAAGTATGACGTATGTGTCAGCCATCATTTCACTCAACCATATTAGAGGGAATGTAATGACCTGCCACATAACGCCACCACCTCAGAGACATTTGAGTAAAGATAAAGAGATAAAGAGTAATAATTGTGGGAAAGCTATGCCTCGGTATAAATGGTCCCACAAAAAGATTAAGCTTCCTTTAGAACACACGGCACGAGATCATTAAAGACCACGTTGGGCGCCAGTGGGGTGATTGAAAGTTTTTTTTTTATTAGTAAGAAACTCAACAGCTTATTTGTAACAAACATACACAAAAAATTCACACCTCGTAACACACTTAGCCAGTAACAGAGTTTCATAGCATTTTATGATTCTTACGAAGCAAAACGAAATTAACTTAATCATACTACTTAATATTAATATTATTAACAAGAGTTATTTCATCAATAAGACTATATCGGTGTCTATATCATACCACCAGGAAAGACAGTGGAATGCCGGTATGGCCTTAATTTATATTGTTTCCTGTGAAGAAAGACTTGCCAACCCAATCTAAAGCATTTGACTCTGAAGTTCAAAAACTCAGCTCATAATCGTGGGGAAGCTGTGCTTCGGTATGAATGGGCCCACGAAAAGATCACGTTTCCTTTAGAACACACGGACGAGATCATTAAACACCACGTTGGGCGCCAAATTGAAAATCTTGGCACTTTACATGGGATAATTGAAAGTTGAAAAAACGCAGAAACCTGACGATGAGAGAGCCACGCTTGACCGGAGTGATACCGCGCCTTACAGAAAACCGGTGCGAAGCAGCACTGTGCTGTGTTTCGCTGCGAAAGTGAGGGTCCGGAGGCGTTTAAATACAACTTGTGTAAACGTTTTTGATAATATCCCTGCGTCACGTTCGTACAGTGGAAACACGTATACCCCACAGGCAACATGCCTTATAATATTAGGTAGTTGTTATTGTAAAAGCTAATAGGAAAATCTTACTGAGTTATTACAAAGAAATTATGAGAGGTTATTATGACGAGGAAAAATAATAGATGAGAGCAAAACGAAATTGTTGTTGTCTTTTAATTATTCCATCATAGGATCACCAAATTACGTTTTTTTTTATAGATATACAAGAGGACTTGTTATTTTGCCTTCGCTTGTCTGTTGCACAACATCACATCATTGATCTGACTCCGAGATAGATAGCTCAAGCACCTGTGTTACGGATATCAGAATCACAGCGGAATTACAAATATATACATATAATACTTTTCTTTTGTAAATACATATGTTATAATACATACAATGCCGTGTGGTCCCGGCAGAGTAGAATAGGCCACCCTCACTCTTACCGAGGTGTCGTAAAAGGCGACTAAGGTAAAGCTGCTGGCATGATCATCAGCACCCAGAGAAGGAAAACTCTGCATTATATCAAAACCCTCGCCAACCCGTCTGTCAAGCGTGGTGAGTATGGCAATCACCCCTCATGTGATTGAGGGAGGCCCGTGCCCCAGCAGTGGGGACTTAAATGGGCTGACGATGATACATACAAACAGACATGTTCATACACACAAATGTTTGTACTGTGCGGCGATCGAACCCGCAATCTTTGGACCAGAGGCAGCGTTCACTACCACTGTTCCAAACGGGTCGTCGTTATATTAATGAATCTATCTATGTATATAAAAGGAGAACCTGAGTGACTAAGAATGGACTCAAAGCCCAAACTACTGGCCCTAGAAACTTGAAATTTAGGCAAAGAGTGCGTGAAGCAGCACTGTGCTGTGTTTCGCTGCGTGAGTGTGGGTCAATCCGGGGGAAGGAAGGGTTTAAAGGTTAGCAGCGCACTTGTGGCTCCACTGGTGTCACCGGTGTCCATGGGCGGTGGCAATCGCTTACCATCAGGTGATCCGTCTGTCCGTCTGCCACCTATGACATAAAATAAATAAAAATAATTAGTATAAGTGAGTACTAAGATGGGATTTTCAAAGATTCAACCTTGTAAGTGGTAAAAAGGGTAGATAGAAAGATATATATTCTTTATTGCACAAAAACAAAATACAAGCATGATACAAAAGCAACAGACAGTACAATTAGGCGGTCTTATCGCTTGTAGCGATTTCTTCCAGACAACCTTTGGGTGTGGCCGTGTGGTCCCCGGCAGAGTAGAATAGGCCACCCTCACTCTTACCGAGGTGTCGTAAAAGGCGACTAAGGTAAAGCTGCTGGCATGATCATCAGCACCCAGAGAAGGAAAACTCTGCATTTATATCAAAACCCTCGCCAACCCGTCTGCCAAGCGTGGTGAGTGTGGCAATTACCCCTCATGTGATTAAGGGGGGGCCCGTGCCCCAGCAGTGGGGACTTAAATGGGCTGATGATGATGATGATGATGAACCTTTGGGTAGAGGGTGTTAGAAGTTTGTATGAAAGTTCGCCATCTTTACTGTTAGAACTGTGAAAATTTGTATTTAGACTAATAATTGGAAATTAAAAATAACGCACCAAAATGTTTTAGCAAAATCACTCTTACAGGGCGTTAAATAGGGAAAGAAACGCGGTATAGAGGTTTAGAAATTTTAATGTCAAAATCGTGAAAATCATTATTTGGGCTCCTATTACTAAATCAAAAATAATTTGGGTTAACATTTTTGTTTTTTTTTTATATGAGAGGTGGCAGACGAGCAGACGGATCACCTTATTGTAAGCGATTCCGCCGCCCATGGACACCCGCACCACCAGTGGAGTCACAAGTGCGCTGCCAACCTTTTCCCCTTCCCCCTATTGGGCCTCCGGTAACCTCACTCACACGGCGAAACACAGCGCAGGCACTGCTTCACGCCGGTCTTCTGTGAGGCAGTGGTATCACTCCGGTCGAGCCAGCCTATTCACACACATTTAAGCATTTTGTAAACTCCCACATTTTGTAAACTCAACCCTTAAAAGGGGGTTGAAAAAAGGGACTGAAGTTTGCATGAAGACTATTGTGATAAAGACTAAAACTGCGTGAGTAACGCCGCGGGCGCAATCTAGTGAGTCATATTCTTCTGAACATTGCTTTTAGCAATGACCCTTCCTCACACCAGTATCATTTAATTCAGTACTTTTTTCTTAGTATGGGAAAAATAGTTCAGTGGTTTCCGTTAGATGGAGCTTGTAAAAAGCACGATTAGCTTTAAAAAGCAATTAAGCAGATGGTTCCGCGTTGTTTCGGTAGATGTCACTATGCAATTTACATCGTGCTAGGAAAGCGTGTTTACGAAACTATTACCTCAAGCCGCCTTCCCCCTTCAGCAATTTAACAGCACAGGAAATATAAGATTTTAAACATTCGCGTTACATTATACAAATAAATTAATGTGCACGGGACCAAACGGGGTTATTATTATATGTAAGTACATACTCGTAGTAGCATATACTCACAGCTTGACGTTTCGACCGCGTTACAATCTTTTTTTTTTTTTTTTTGGTCAATAAGCTAACGCTTGACCACAATCGCACCTGATGGAAAGCGACGATGAGGTCTAGGATGATACGCGTTTGCCTAAAAGATGCCTGTTCACTCTTGCCTTAAAGATGCCCAGATTATGTGGTCAGGAAAAACAGATCTCGGCAGAGAGTTCCATTCCTTGGCCGTCCGCATTATAAATGTGGAAGCAAATTGCTTCGTGCGGATAAGGGGTATTTCTACCACATAAGGATGAAAGGACTCGCCGCGCCTTGTCGTCCGATGATGGAATCGTGGTCACAAGCGGACTGGAGGTGCGCGGCGTCGTCTGCTACGCCTTGTGAATCTTCGGATACCCTCTCAGTTTTGTTATTTACACTGCCACTAAATAAAATGATAGTGAGGTCACCCCGACACAGTACACTCACAGTATCCGGGTTGGAAGAAATTTGAAGCGGCAAATTGCGAGGTTTAGACCGTCAATCCGTCATTAGACCTGTTGCTATGTACGGATCAGAATGCTGGGCCGTTAAGAAGACGGATGAAAGACGATTGCATGCGACAGAGATGAGAATGTTAAGATGGATGTGTGGAGTGACGAGAATGGACAAGATAAGGAATCATTGATAAATTGAAGGCAAATCATCTTTCCTGGTATAGCCATGTAAGGAGAAGAGGGGAAGAACATGTTGCCAAAAAAGTGATGACTTTAAACGTAAGTGGGTGGTGGAACAGAAGACGGCCGAAAAAGAGATGGATGGATTGTGTGAAGAATGACATGATGGAAAAAGAGGTGGATGATTCGATGACGAATAACAGGGACGTATGGAAAAGGAAAACATACTGCGCCGACCCCAGATAACCTGGGAAAAGGGCAGGAGGATGATGAAATTGCGAGCTTTACATTTGTCAATCACTGGATTCCACGCCGATGATAATTTAAACCTGTCCTCCCGATTGAAATTCTGATACTTATTTATCTCAATCGCTTCACGTACTACTCTCGTATGGTAATGACGATCAGTGGAGAGGATTTTAGGGACTCCATCCAATGATTAACACCGCTTTCCAGCAGATGTTTGCTACAGTCGACTTGTTTATTCACAAGCCGGGCGTAGCAGACGACGCCGCGCACCTCCAGTCCGCTTGTGACCACGATTGTAACGCGGTCGAAACTTCAAGCTGTGAGTATATGCTACTACGAGTATGTACATATAGTCTAATAAACCTCACAGGCGTCTCGTCAGAATTTTAACGTTTAGATCTGGCCTCAAAAGAGAACTTACTACCTACGAGGACCGCCTACGTTACTTTAATTTAAGGACACTAGAGTGCCGCCGCAAAATTGTTTATCTCCACTAAATCATCAGTGGATCTATAGCTTCACAGATTCTTTCAGAAATAGGTCTCAGAGTGCCAAATAGGTCCTCTAGACGTGGTTGTGTTTTTTTTCAATCCCTCTCTGCAATAACAACGTTTCATTTTATAATCCAGTCCTAAGAATGTGCCGTGAATACAATGCCTTAGTTACTCAATTGAGGGACGCGCCTGACATATATGGATCATCACTCGGTAAATGGAAGCTTGCACTATTTAAATGCAGTAAAATTTACTTTTGAATTTATTTGGATTATAGACATTTAATATCACTTAATTCTAATTCTATTGTATTCTATTTTTATTAACTGCCCTGACTGCACAGTTACTATGTATTATCTTTATCTACTGTAATTCTGTTGTGTGTAACTAATAAAATAAAAATAAATAAATAAAATAACCGCGTTTTGTCCCATGTACTACATTAATTATCAGTACGGGAAAGAAACCAGAGGTTCTGAAGGTTAAGAGAATTTTGTTATATAGCAAATAAAATGAGATCTGATATTTTATTTAATCGTCTCCCTGATTGATTCTCAAAAATGGCCGTTGAGTATTGGTCGGTCAAGCTCATGCAGGTAGCTTGCATGTTTCGATTAACTTCTCAATCGTGTAACCATGATTCAGTTGGTCTGATTCCCCTGTCTAAGGGTTGCGAAGGTCAGTCGTGCGTCGCATACGTACCCCAGGCTCCAGAGCGACAGCTCTGGACGCAACCGGGAATCACAAAGTGAGCAGCCAACAATGTATGTTTTTTTTATGTGATAGTTAAATAAATAAATAATAAATATTTCACAACATCACATACATTGATCTGACTCCAAGATAGGTAGCTCAAGCACCTGTGTTACGGATATCAGAATCAACAGTGGATTATAAATATACACATATAATACTTTTCTCCTGTAAATACATACTTATAGACCAATACAAACAAACATGTTCATGCACACAAATGTGTGTTTAGTTGGCAGACGAGCAGACCGATCACCTGATGGTAAGCGATTGCCGCCGCCCATAGTCAACCGCGACACCAGTGGAGTCAGTGAGCTGCCAACCTTTAAACCTTCCCTCGGATTGGGGCTCCGGTACTTTCACTCACGTAGCGAAACACAGCACAGTGCTGCTCCACTGGGAGGTCATGGTATCGTTCCGGTCAAGCCGGCCCATTCATGCCGAAGCGTGGCTCTCCTGCAGTCAATGTTTATTAATTTTGTGTTATACCTAACCTTACAAAGGGTCACAAGTTATTTTCTAACGTATCTTCTATTTTTTCATAAATATTTACTTATCTCGATTCTGAAGAGAAATTCTTCAGAGATTTTGTATATTTTATTTATACTGTAAAAACAAAACTACTGAAAATACACCATTTTGTTCTCTTCAGTGTTATTGATAATACAGTATCTTCCGGGTAGAGATGTGGACGTCTATACTTTTGTTATCGACAGGTCCACCCTAATTCTGTTTCGGAACTTAACTAATTAGTTCTTAATTAGAACCAATAGATGGCGCTGGGTATCAGTAACATCGCGCAACAGTTTTGCCTATTAGTCAAGTTACTATCTATTGAAATTACCTGTTTTTAAATAAAGTCCGCGCCATCAATAAGTTCCATCAAAAAAACAGAACTAACATTTTTAATTCAGTGTCCTAGACATTAAAGCTGACTAGCAACGCCAATCAACTTTTTGCGTACAAAAACGGACCCAACATTTGTGCGTGGTTAATTAATAAATAGTATAAGTGTTTACCTAAAGGTTTTAGTAGCTAAAAATTAAAATCGATTGGCGTCGCTAGTGTACCCTACCTTAAGCTATTTTATACGGAATCAGGTCAATGTATGAGATGTCACATGCTTTATTTATAATCTATCGATATTAGAGAGGTCCTTCTTACTACAATGGTTCGAAGTTCGAAGCAAGTGAATAGATGTACATATATATTTCTCATTCCCGTGGGACTAAGGGTCGATAGCACTTTGAGGTGTACAAAGGAGATGAGGTCTAGTGACTCCAATAGATTAAACATCGTTGTATAATAATATTATACATTCCGGTGGTCATGTATTCTAGACATGAATAACTCAGGAGTGATTGGGACTAAAAGATGTACATCATTACAAAAGAATTAATAACTCCGTAACTCATTTGCTTCCTTTTTTATTTGATAGAAATGGGATGAGCCCTGCGTCTCATAGCCACTGCGACCAGTAGATGATCTATTGTAGCAGCCCCGTAACCTATTACAGCACCTCATGTAGCTCCAGTTCCAGGATAAACCCGAGAATGGAGCTGATGGGGGAGCTCTTGATCTCGTCAGCTGAGATCATGTGTGCTCCCAGGTGCCGGCTTCTGCAGCGGTGCAGCGCTATGCACTCGCCGAGGACGTGGATAATCGTTTCCTCGTCCTCGCGACAGAACCTGCAGATTTTGGTATCTGAAAGACCCATGTTGTGCAGATGCTTGTTTAATTTGCAGTGCCCTGTGAGGGTCCGAGTGAGTGCCCTAACATGTCCTCTACTCAGTTTTGTTATCTCTACAGCTCGTCTCTGATCGAACGCCTGTATCAACGCCTTAGACTGTTCTAGTCGAGGTAGTCTTTTCCTTTGCTTCCTTTATGACTCTTTAGATCTTTAACTCTCTGATGTGGAGATTGATTTTAGAAGGACGAAGTCCGAACCAATATTTACTCATTTTGACTAATATTTTAGAGGATATGATTAATTCAATAAAAATAAGAAAAACTGTCTTTAAATTTGCATATAGATTTATTTATTTTATAAATAAATCTTCTGTGAAAATGTGCATCAATGCGTCTTTAAATCTTTTTTTGTCTTAGAGTACAGAGTTATTAAGGAGTTAAAGAGTTAAAGATGTGAAAAGAGTGAGCGAGACTGGTAATACGGATCGTAAAGGAGTGAGTGAAATCGCTACAGCGGGATTTTATGAGACGGAAAGGGATGGAGCATGATTGGAATGCGTTGTGCATTAATCTCTACATAAAAAAATATCTGGGGAGAAAACTGACCCTACCACTGTTGCAATAAAATTCAAAATTATATATTTGTATTGAATTTATTAGATTGGATAAACACGTCAATGAGACAACCCATCGCAGTTCGTATCAATCAGATCATTCAAGTCTTTTTAGTCTTTTGAGTTACTGATTTAATTGGTAGTTATAAAAAGCGATATAACTCATTTCTATAAAAGAGTTTCAATGTGGGAGAGCCACGCTTAGGCATGAATGGTCCGGCTCGACCGGAGTGATACCACTGCCTCACAGAAGACCGGCGTGAAGCAGCGCCTGCGCTGTGTTTCGCCGTGTGAGTGAGGTTACCGGAGGCCCAATGAGAGGAAGGGGAAAAGGTTGCCAGTGCACTTGTGACTCCACTGGTGTTGCTGGTGTCCATGGGCGGCGGAATTGCTAACCATCAGGTGATCCGTCTGCTCGTCTCCCACCTCTCATATAAAAAAAGAGTTATAACTCCTTTGTCTTTTAAAAGAGTTGTTCTGCGCATCTTTAACGTATTCCCGTGCCTCTAGATGGTTGGCAGTCTTTAACTGTGCGTTTCTCAAGAAACATTCTGCCTCGTACGACAAAAATATGGAACGAAACGCAGTGCATCACCTGCGGTATTTCCGGACAGATACAACCTGCAAACCTTCAAGAAAAGGTCGGCAGCGCACTTGTGACTCCTCTGGTGTCTGCAGGTGTCTATGAGCGGTGGTAATCGCTTAATAAATAAATAAAAAATTGATTATTTTCTCCATCAGCATAAAACATGCTTTGTTGGTTAAAGCTAACTTTAATAAGGCGACGGGTAGCCCTAACTAGCGACACCATTGGTTTTTAACTATTAGCTACTAAACCGGATCTATTTTAAACAATTTCAGGGTTACAACCTCTGGGTAAACACTTATACTATTTATTAAACAACCATGCACAAATGTTGGGTCCAATGCGTACGCGAAAAATTGATTCACGCCAAAAGCGGCCACTTTTGGCGTGAATCAATTTTACACGTACAAAAACGGTCCCAACATTTGTGCATGGTTATTTAATAAATAGTAAAAGTTTTTGTTGAGAGGTTGTAATCCCGAAATTGTTTAAAATAGATCCGGTTTAGTGGCTAAAAATTTAAATCGATTGGCGTCGCTAGTGTGCCCTACCCGTCACCTCAATGAATGTATAAGACGAAATAACTATATGATACTTATAGCTATATCTAAGCTTTTTATTATTATATGTTTCATTATCAGCCCATTTAAGTCCCCACTGCTGGGGCACGGGCCTCCCTCAATCACATGAGGGGTAATTGCCATACTCACCACGCTTGGCAGACGGGTTGGCGTGGGTTTTGATATAAATGCAGAGTTTTCCTTCTCTGGGTGCTGATGATCATGCCAGCAGCTTTACCTTAGTCGCCTTTTACGACACCTCGGTAAGAGTGAGGGTTATTATATGTTTACCTTGATAAAAATCATGTAGGTATGTTTGGGGGACTGGAGCCTAAATTAGGATATTCCTGTATTTCAGGACTCCAGGGGCCCCGCCTCTCATTACTAGGGTGTAAAGTAGAATGCGTGGGTTTGTATGTGTATATATGTGTGGCTGAGTGAGTACATGTGTATGTGTGTGTATGCGTGTGTATGTTTGAGGAGTGTGTGCGTGCCAATATTTATATGAGCATGCGGCTTGAGCTTATTGGTGATCCGTCTGCTCGTCTGGCCCCTATCCCTTAAGGTGACGGGTAGGGCACTCTAGCGAAGCCAATCGATTTTAATTTTTAGCAACTAAGCCGCATCTATTTAAACAGTTGCGGGATTACAACATCTCGGCAAAACATTCATTCTATTTATTTAATAACTATGCACAAAATAAAT
>CM032491.1:9025942-9043789 GCA_019059595.1 Marasmia exigua
CCTATTTGCACTCATGCGTCCTATTTCTGAAAGAATCTGTGAAGCTATAGATCCACTGATGATTTTGTGGAGATAAACAAGGTCTTGAATTTTGCGGCGGCACTCTAGTGTCCTTAATTTAAAGTAACGTAGGCGGTCCTCGTAGGTAGTAAGTTCTCTTTTGAGGCCAGATCTAAACGTTAAAATTCTGACGAGACGCCTGTAAGGTTTATTAGAATATATGTACATACTCGTAGTAGCATATACTCACAGCTTGAAGTTTCGACCGCGTTACAATCGTGGTCACAAGCGTACTGTAGGTGCGCGGCGTCGTCTGCTACGCCCGGCTTGTGATTAAACAAGTCGAGTGTAGCAAAACATCAGCTGGAAAGCGGTGTTAATCATTAGATGGAGTTCCACGCCCCTAAAATCCTTGCTACTGATCGTCATTACCACACGAGAGTAGTGCGTGAAGAGATTGAGATAAAGGAGTATCAGAATTTCAATCGGGAGGACGGGTTTAAATTATCATCGGCGTGGAATCCAGAGATTGACAAATGTAAACCTCACAACTTCATCATCCTCCTGCCCTTTTCCCAGGTTATCTGGGGTCGGCGCAGTATGTTTTCCTTTTCCATACGTCCCTGTCATTCGTCATCGAATCATCCACCTCTTTTTCCATCATGTCATTCTTCACACAATCCATCCATCTCTTTTTCGGCCGTCCTCTGTTCCTCCACCCACTTACGTTTAAACTCATCACTTTTTTGGCAACATGTTCTTCCCCTCTTCTCCTTACATGGCCATACCAGGAAAGACGATTTGCCTTCAATTTATCAATGATGGGGGCCACTTTCATACTTCCTCTAATATGTAGTATGGTAATACCTACGTAAACCAAACGGATATGTAATAAGGTCATGTCGCAATTAGGAAATATAATGTACTTTTATAATTTAGCTTAGTTGCGTTATTGATTAAGTGTATTGAATATTATTGTGTGATCACTCAATAAATGGACGTCGATATGTAAAGTATATCTTTTATCTCTTCACTTCACCACCTCAACCATCCTCTTATCTCATGGCGACACTGCCATTGGAGCCAACATAATTTCAAGAAAGAAGACAGCAAGTATTATTTTTGAAGAAATTTCATTCTAGAAGAAAGAAGAATACCAATAACAAGAAGTCATGGGAAAATCGAATTCCAAGGAGCAAGTAGTGATAGCACAAAACGCCAATGGTGACGCTTCTGCTACAACCACACAATACCACAATGAGAAGCTGGCTATGATTGAGATTTTGGTAGCCGTATGTGTCGTCGCCTTGATCTTGGCTATAATTTATTATATGTTCAAGAAATGTAACAAACACTTCGTCCGCACTATTCAACGTGAGCTGAACAGCAACAATATTGCATCCATTTCACGCTCCAAAACACAACAAAAAAACATCTCCTAGCGTATTTTCTAGATTAATGACAATTGCAATGTCAGGCATCAACTATAATCAAGCATTCATTTATTTGGATGATTGTGTCGTAATCGGAAAATCGATGGAAAACCACAATAAGAACTTAATAAGTGTTTTTGAACGATTACGAAAGGTAAATCTAAAGTTAAATCCCATGAAATGCGAATTTTTGCGAACTGAAATTGTTTATCTCGGACATAAAATAACATCAAAAGGTATTCTTCCAGACGATAGCAAAATTGAAACGTTGCGCAAGTATCCGGTGCCATTGAACTCGGACGATGTAAAACGATACTTGGCCTTCGCTAACTATTATAGACGCTTTATTCCTAACTTTGCAAAAATAACATATGCACTAAATAAATTATGCAAGAAAAATATCGAGTTTGAATGGTCATCTGAATGTCAACAATCTTTTGAAAAATTAAAATCTTGTTTAATGTCTCCACCCGTATTAGACTATCCAGATTTTTCGGAAGAGAATACTTTTGAGCTCCGAACTGATGCTTGTAAAACGGGATTAGGCGCTGTTTTATCAAATAAGAATGGTCGCGTTGTCGCTTACGCAAGCCGCAACTTGTCGCCTGCGGAAACTAGATACCCGATAATAGATTTGGAACTTTTAGCTATTGTATGGGCTGTAAGGCATTTTAGACCGTATCTGTACGGCAGAAGGTTTAAAATCCTTACAGATCATAAACCATTAGTTTACCTTTTTAGTTTAAAAGACCCCTCGAGCCGACTAACAAAGTTTAGGCTTTACCTTGAGGAATATGACTTTGAGATTGTGCACATCCCGGGTCGAAATAATGCAGCTGCAGACGCATTAAGTCGACTCCCGATGCCCACGACCTGTGATGATTTAAAGTCAATGGGGCAACATGTTATTTCTGTGCTTACGAGAGCGCAAACAAAAAAGTTACAACCTTTAGCTACTGATTTAGTAAGTAATTCAATAAAAGACTCTTCTACTTGTAGCGGGCCTGATCAACCTGATACTGTAGAGATTCTTAAAAAGCCATATAATATTGTAGAAATAATTTTTTGTAATGAGAAAAAATTCACTAACTTAGAATATCGATACTCGAATAGGAAATTTTGTATGTACGTACCGTCACTTTTTACGATATACCTAAACACTCGATCGTTATCTTACCCGTCGGAGTTAGCGAGAGATTTAGCGTTATTATGTGACACGGAAAATATTAATGAAGTACTAATAACAAGGAATAGTGAGAATAGTACGAATATTAAAATACTTGCAAGTTATATGAAAAAGTTAAAGATAAAGGTACCAAAAATGTTAATCACGAAAGACTTAATAAGAATAAGTAGCAGAGAAGACAAAAAGATTATTTTGAATGATTTTCATTTGCTACCCACTAGCGGTCATGCAGGGGTTAATAGAATGGTCAATAATTTGAAAAAATATTATTTTTGGCCAGGAATGACTAATGACGTCATTGATTACGTCAAACGATGCCCTCAGTGTCAATTAAATAAGTATTCTAATCACTCAGTTCGAGAACCGATGGTTATTACTGATACTGCAAACACGGCATTCGAACGGATAGCGCTTGATATTATGGGACCATTTACCATTGATAATAATAATTATAAATACATTTTAACATTGCAATGTGATTTGTCTAAATTTATCGAAGCATATCCATTATATAGTAAAGATTCCGAGTCAGTCGCGCGTGTTTTTGTTAATAATTTTATTTTGAGGTATGGGGTTCCCAAAGAGATTATCACAGATAAAGGTACAGAATTTATGTCTAGTATCATGACAGAAGTTTGTAAAATATTAAAAATAAAAAAGTTAAATTCAACCTCGTACCACCATGAAACAATTGGCTCATTAGAAAACAGTCATAAGTCACTAGGAGCATACCTTCGGATTCAGTGTGATAGGAATACCCTTGACTGGAGTGATTGGTTACCATTTTGGACATTTTCTTACAACACAACAGTGCATACTGAAACAAAATATACTCCATTTGAGTTAGTATTTGGTAAAATTTGTACATTGCCTTCTGACCTTGGATTATCAATCGAACCACTATATAATTACAATGACTATCCAAAAGAGATGAAATTTCGGTTACAGAGAGCTCAGTATGAAGCGAAAAATAATTTATTAGATAGCAAATTTAAAAGAAAAATGTTGTACGATAGGAAAAGCTATCCTGTAACCTACAAGAAAGGAGACTTAATTTTAATTAAAAACCAAATAGGAGATAAACTTAGTAGTGTCTATAATGGCCCATTTGTAGTACTTGAGGATGTAAGCCCTAACGTTAAGATTTTAAAAAATAATAAAGAGTATATTATACATAAGAATAACACTAAGATGTTTTTTGATTAATACTTTTTCATTTAGTTATTTACATAAGGAAAGTTGTAATGTGACATGACTTAATTTTTTTTTCTGGATGGAGAGGAGAGCAAGACTTTTCAGGGGAGTTGTAGTATGGTAATACCTACGTAAACCAAACGGATATGTAATTAGGTCATGTCGCAATTAGGAAATATAATGTACTTTTATAATTTAGCTTAGTTGCGTTATTGATTAAGTGTATTGAATATTATTGTGTGATCACTCAATAAATGGACGTCGATATGTAAAGTATATCTTTTATCTCTTCACTTCACCACCTCAACCATCCTCTTATCTCAAATATATTCATTCCTTATCTTGTCCATTCTCGTCACTCCACACATCCATCTTAACATTCTCATCTCTGTCGCATGCAATCGTCTTTCATCCGTCTTCTTAACGGCCCAGCATTCTGATCCATACATAGCAACAGGTCTAATGACGGATTGACGGTCTAAACCTCGCAATTTCCCGCTTCAAATTACTTCCAACCCGGATACTGTGAGTGTAGTGTGTCGGGGTGACCTCACTGACATTTTATTTAGTGGCAGTGTAAATAACAAAACTGAGAGGGTATCCGAAGATTCACAAGGCGTAGCAGACGACGTCGCGCACCTCCCAGTCCGCTTGTGACCACGATTGTAACGCGGTCGAAACGTTAAGCTGTGAGTATATGCTACTATGAGTATGTACTTACATATAATAATAACCGCGTTTGGTCCCGTGCACATTAATTATTTGTATAATGTAACGCGAATGTTTAAAATCTTATATTTCCTGTGCTGTTAAATTGCTGAAGGGGGCAGGCGGCTTGAGGTAATGGTTTCGTAAACACGCTTTCCTAGCGCGATGTAAAATGCATAGTGACATCTAACGAAACAACGCCGAACCATCTGCTTAATTGCTTTTTAAAGCTAATCCTGCTTTTTACAAGCTCCATCTAACGGAAACCGCTGAGCTATTTTTCCCATACTAAGAAAAAAAGTACTAAATGAAATGATACTGGTGTGAGGAAGGGTCATTGCTAAAAGCAATGTTCAGAAAAATATGGACTCACTAGACTGCGCCCGCGGCGATACTCACGCAGTTTTAGTCTTTATCACAATAGTCTTCATGCAAACTTCAGTCCCTTTTTTCAACCCCCTTTTAAGGGTTGAGTTTACAAAATGTGGGAGTTTACAAAATGCTTAAATGTGGGAGAGCCACGCTTAGGCATGAATGGCCGGAGTGATACCACTGCCTCACAGAAGACCGGCGTGAAGCAGTGCCTGCGCTGTGTTTCGCCGTGTGAGTGAGGTTACCGGAGGCCCAATAGGGGGAAGGGGAAAAGGTTGGCAGCGCACTTATGACTCCACTGGTGGTGCGGGTGTCCATGGGCGGCGGAATCGCTTACCATCAGGTGATCCGTCTGCTCGTCTGTTTGTTAATTGCTAAACCTCCAAACCGCGTTTCTTTCCCTATTTAACGCCCTGTAAGAGTGATTTTGCAAAAAAAATTTGGTGCGTTATTTTTAATTTCCAATTATTAGTCTAAATACAAATTTTCACAGTTCTAACAGTAAAGATGGCGAACTTTCATACAAACTTCTAACACGCAAAGGTTGTCTGGAAGAAATCGCTACAAGCGATAAGACCGCCTTATTGTACTGTCAGTTGCTGTTGTATCATGCTTGTATTTTATTTTTGTGCAATAAAGAATATCTATCTATCTATCTATCTATCTACCCTGTAATTACCACTTACAAGGTTGAATTTTTGAAAATCCCATCTTAGTACTCACTTACACTATTTATTTTTATTTATTTTATGTCATAGGTGGCAGACGAACAGACGGATCGCCTGATGGTAAGCGATTGCCGCCGCCCATGGACACCCGTGACACCAGTGGAGTCACAAGTGCGCTGCCAACCTTTAAACCCTCCCTTCCCCCTGATTGACCCACACGCAGCGAAACACAGCACAGTGCTGCTTCACGCACTCTTTGCCTAAATTTCAAGTTTCTTGGGCCAGTAGTTTGGGCTCATTCTTGGTCAGTCAGGTTCTCCTTTTTTAGATATAGATAGATACATTAATATAACGACGACCCGTTTGGAACAGTGGTAGTGAACGCTGCCTCTGGTCCAAAGGTTACGGGTTCGATCCCCGCACAGTACAAACATTTGTGTGTATGAACATGTCTGTTTGTATTATCATCGTCAGCTCATTTAAGTCCCCACTGCTGGGGCACGGGCCTCCCTCAATCACATGAGGGGTAATTGCCATACTCACCACGCTTGACAGACGGGTTGGCGAGGGTTTTGATATAAATGCAGAGTTTTCCTTCTCTGGGTGCTGATGATCATGCCAGCAGCTTTACCTTAGTCGCCTTTTACGACACCTCGGTAAGAGTGAGGGTGGCCTATTCTACTCTGCCGGGACCACACGGCATTGTATGTATTATAAATATGTATTTACAAAAGAAAAGTATTATATGTATATATTTGTAATTCCGCTGTTGATTCTGATATCCGTAACACAGGTGCTTGAGCTATCTATCTCGGAGTCAGATCAATGTATGTGATATTGTGGTACAGGCAAGCGAAGGCAAAATAACAATTCCTCTTGTTTTTCTATAAAAAAAATACGTAATTTGGTGATCCTATGATGGAATAATTTCGTTTTGCTCTCATCTATTATTTTTCCTCGTAATAATAACCTCTCATAATTTCTTTGTAATAACTCAGTAAGATTTTCCTATTAGCTTTTACAATAACAACTACCTAATATTATAAGGCATGTTGCCTGTGGGGTATACGTGTTTCCACTGTACGAACGTGACGTAGGGATATCATCAAAAACGTTTACACAAGTTGTATTTAAACGCCTCCGGTACCCTCACTTTCGCAGCGAAACACAGCACAGTGCTGCTTCGCACCGGTTTTCTGTAAGGCGCGGTATCACTCCGGTCAAACTGGGCCATTCATGCCTAAGCGTGTCTCTCCCGTCGTCAGGTTTCTGCGTGTTTTTTAACTTTCAATTGTCCCATGTAAAGTGCCAACATTTTCAATTTGGCGCCCAACGTGGTGTTTAATGATCTCGTACCGTGTGTTCTAAAGTAAACGTGATCTTTTCGTGGACCCATTTATACCGAAGCATAGCTGTGGGGAAGCTATGCTATGATTATGAGCTTAGTTTTTCAACTTTCAATCACCCCACTGGCGCCCAACGTGGTCTTCAATGATCTCGTGCTGTGTGTTCTAAAGGAAACGTGATCTTTTCGTGGGCCCATTCATACCGAAGCATAGATTCCCCACAATTAAGAGCTTAGTTTTTCAACTTTCAATCACCCCACTGGCGCCCAACGTGGTCTTTAATGATCTCGTGCCGTGTGTTCTAAAGGAAACGTGATCTTTTCGTGAGTCCATTCATACCGAAGCATAGCTTCCCCACGATTATGAGCTTAGTTTTTCAACTTCAGCCTCAAATGCTTTAGATTGGGTTGGCAAGTCTTTCTTCACAGGAAACAATATACATTAAGGCCATTCCGGCATTCCGCTGTCTTTCCTGGTGGTATGATATAGACACCGATATAGTCTTATTGATGATATAACTCTTGTTAATAATATTAATATTAAGTAGTATGATTAAGTTAATTTCGTTTTGCTTCGTAAGAATCATAAAATGCTATGAAACTCTGTTACTGGCTAAGTGTGTTACGAGGTGTGAATTTTTTGTGTATGTTTGTTACAAATAAGCTTTTGAGTTTCTTACTAATAAAAAAAAAAAACTTTCAATCACCCCACTGGCGCCCAACGTGGTCTTTAATGATCTCGTGCCGTGTGTTCTAAAGGAAACGTGATCTTTTCGTGGACCCATTCATACCGAAGCATAGCTTCCCCACGATTATGAGCTTAGTTTTTCAACTTTCAATCACCCCACTGACGCCCAACGTGGTCTTTAATGATCTCGTGCCGTGTGTTCTAAAGGAAACATGATCTTTTCGTGGGACCATTTGTACCGAGGCATAGCTTCCCCACGATTATGAGCTTAGTTTTTCAACTTTCAATCACCCCGCTGACGCCCAACGTGGTCTTTAATGATCTCGTGCCGTGTGTTCTAAAGGAAACATGATCTTTTCGTGAGACCATTTGTACCGAGGCAGAGCTTTCCCACAATTAAGAGCTTAGTTTTTTCAATTTTTAACTACCCCGCGTTGGGTGCCAACATTTTCAATTTGGCGCCCAACGTGGTGTTTTATTATCTCGTACCGTACGTTGTAAAGGAAACACGATCTTTGCGTTACATCTCCCCCTAATGAGCTGGGTTGTACCCCCGGGGCGCGCTGTTAACAGGCACGGTAGCTCCTGGCAAACTAAATGTACTTAAAGCCACCTGTGGTATTTGGTGCTAAGAGAGGGAAAGCTAAAACACATAGAGATGATAGTTGAGCGATGGTTAAGTGGCTTGACACGCCCCTTCCAAGTATGCACCTATGGATTTTTTTAACAAATCTATTTGCTTATTTCTACCATTACCTCGATGGCGAGGGGCCGTGATGTCGGAATCCTGGGTTCGATTCCCGGGTCGAGTAAAAGTATGATTCAAATTTTTCGAACATTGCTCGGGTTTGTGATCACCAATCTGCATTAGGTAAGCGTGTTGGTTAAGCCTAATCACATCATGTGGCCCCGGCAGAGTAGAATAGGCCACCCTCACTCTTACCGAGGTGTCGTAAAAGGCGACTAAGGTAAAGCTGCTGGCATGATCATCAGCACCCAGAGAAGGAAAACTCTGCATTTATATCAAAACCCTCGCCAACCCGTCTGCCAAGCGTGGTGAGTATAGCAATTACCCCTCATGTGATTGAGGGAGGCCCGTGCCCCAGCAGTGGGGACTTAAATGGGCTGATGATGACATCATAGTTTTAACTTGATTTGGATGATGGAGGCCTTTGCACTGGGACAGTATATAGGCTGATACTTTTCTTTGCACGTTTCGGACAGCTTCTGAAACGTGTAATGCATCAGTTGGTCTGGTTCCCCTGTTAAAGGGTTGCGAAGATCAGCCAACACACGCTTCGTTGTAAATCTGCTGCCTCTTTCAAACGTAGTCTCCAAATATATCTATAAAACGAACAGATTGCAAATTCATGAGCAGCCGTTTTAGTCTCCTCAATCATACAACAGTCACACAATAAACATACAATCAAAACAACACAAATACTTACATAGCTAGCATATTTACATGTAAATATAAATATACACATATATATTCACATATCTATTCACATATCTATTCACATATATATTCACATACATATACACGCACACGCACCCGCGCATACACCCTCGAACATCTACACTCATTCATGCACTGTTAGGCATTGTGCTATTACGTTGCTGTACAATACCTACCTATTTTTGTAAAACTAACTGGCTTCCACAGAATACCAGCGGTTTGACCGGGGCCGGACCGGAATTTGTCATACTTGTGTATTTATGACTACTTAGAAGTCTTTCGCCGCTGTGTGGTCCCCGGCAGAGTAGAATAGGCCACCCTCACTCTTACCGAGGTGTCGTAAAAGCCGACTAAGGTAAAGCTGCTGGCATGATCATCAGCACCCAGAGAAGGAAAACTCTGCATTTATATCAAAACCCTCGCCAACCCGTCTGCCAAGCGTGGTGAGTATGGCAATTACCCCTCATGTGATTGAGGGAGGCTCGTGCCCCAGCATTGGGGACTTAAATGGGCTGACGATGAGAAGTCGTTCGTGTGAGACGATTCGCCCAGGAATGCCCAAAGGAAGCCACAGACAAGGAGCAGACGGAGTTTTAACAGCAGACTGCACGCGATGACTATCTGTGAGTCATCTGTATGTCCCTGTGACTCGGGACCATGTGCTGTGGGAATGTCAGCTGTATGAAGAAGAGCGGCAACAGATGCTGAATGACTGGAACAGGGACGAGATAGGACCAGTATACCATCAAGAGATGGTCAACTCTGCAGAAGTTTTTCGACGGTTGCGTGCGTTCGCACACAAAAGGCTTAACATTAGGAAGGAGTTTGATTGATGTGGAACTGCCCGAGCTCGAGTCGCTTGTGTTGTGGTGTTTCACGCCCCATTTGGGGAGAAGTGACATTGAGATGGGACACAGACACAGACTTTGTAGGGAGTGAAGAAACGCACCGGGATAAGAGCGCTTAGCAAGTACCTGGTGAGCGTCTCCCAAGATTCGGTCCGTATGCCGAGACGGTAGGAAGGACCATGGGCTGGTGCAGGGAAGACTTGTGTATTTATGTCACTCATGTTTGAATTTGTGTTCTGTGGCCATTAAAGATATCTTTATCTTTAATTACTAGAATCCCCAAATCAAGAATCATGGTTCAATGTACCCCATGTTAAAGAGCTTTGGACGCAATTGGGAATTACAAGCTAAGATGAGGTAGAAGGAAAGCTTTAAGCGGTGACCTGTTAGTGTAGATGTTTGAATGGAAAATAACATTGATTTCCCAAGAGAAAGGGATTACTTAGTTTTCTTAGGCTTAGGCTACCGGTACTGTATAAATATTAAATAATAATATATTAGTCTTAACAATTTACAGTTGCCAAAATCACCTATCTAACTCTCCAAACAGCTGCGATATTCCGCAAATTTTTACAGCTTGAGTCGGATTCTGACATCATAACAACATAATACTTTTCCTCTACAACTTTGCTTGGCCAAAAGCCCACAATTTTGTTAGCGTACCCCAAAGGAGAATATATTTATGTATTTCAAACATAATAATAAATATGTCACAACATCACATACGTTGATCTGATTCCGAGATAGGTAGCTCAATCACCTGTGTTACGGATATCAGAATCAACAGTGGGATTAAAAATAAACACATATAATACTTTTCTTTTGTAAATACATACTTATAAATACATAGCAAATACCCCGGCAGTGGGCTGGTCATATTAGCCGCAGAACCGACAACCGATGGGGTAAACGAGTTCTAGAGTGGAGACCGCGTCTTGGCAAACGTAATGTAGGGCGCCCTCTGGCTAGGTGGGGGGACGATCTGCGCAGGATGGCTGGCAAGAGCTGGATGCGAGTAGCCATGGATAGATCACAGTGGTGAACAATTGGAGAGGCCTACGTCCAGCAGTGGACTGCGATAGGCTGATGATGATGATGAAACACCCAGACCAATACAAACAAACATTTTCATGCACACAAATGTTAAATATTGTAAACCAATGGCAAATACATATTTAATTTCTTAGTTTGATAAATAATACCTGGAGCCCCATTCTCATGCTCGTGATATTTTGAAAAAATGGCAGTTATCACTTGAAAACCATACAAAAAAACTATGTTTTAGTAATATATGTCGTTTGAAAATAAATTTCACGAGCAAGAGAATTGGGGTCATGGTACCTACCTATAAAACAAAGACGATTTCTCTGTCTATCTACGTAATAGAGGTTAATGTGTGAAATCGCCGTTTTTAGGGTTCCGTAGCTAAATGGCAAAAAAACGGAACTCTTATAGATTCGTCACGTCTGTCCGTCTATCTGTCCGTCCGTATGTCACAGCCACTTTTTTCTGAAACTATAAGAACTATATTATTGAAACTTGGTGAATAGATGTATTTTGTTAACCGCATTACGATTTTTACATAAAAATCGGAAAAAAATATTTTTGAGGGGCCCTTATACTTAGAACTGCAACTCCATTTTTTTTCCATCATACCTATACGTGTGGGGTATCTATGGATAGGTCTTCAAAAATGATGTTGGGGTTTCTAATATCGTTTTTTTTCTAAAACTTAATACTTTGCGCAAGAGCCGCTCCCAAAGTGGTAAAATGTGTGTGAAATAAAATGTGTGTGTACAATTGGAGAGGCCTACGTCCAGCAGTGGACTGCGATAGTCTAATCATTTGCAACTTACATATTAATTTAATTTTATCTGAATCACTATTAACAAATACATTCCACCCATTAATGACATTTCCAATTACTTTACATATTTTTAAATTGTTTGTATCACACTGCGGTTTTCTTTCTTACACCTTTTGTCACACCATCACAATGCAAAAATTAACAATTAATTTTTATCGAAATTTGTAGCACCTCGCCTGGCGCGGACAAACTCTGAGGCCGCCGTCTGAAAGTCAGCGCCATGGCTTTGTTGTGGCATAGGCTGAGACGGGGACCATTCTTGCTGCAACATTGTTCACTAATTATTATTCTTATAATTTGTATTTCATTAATTGCTTCTACCTATCAGACTCTATGGCTATTATTAGTGTTTACAACTTGATTATGTAACTGTATAATTTTGTGCAGCAGAATAAACGTATTATCTATCTATCTATCATCGATAGGCTGATGATTTTATTTATTTTATTTTATTTTATTTATTAGGACAACCAACAAGGCATACACTAAAAAGCGCTTAAGACTATCGCAGTAATTCGTTCTAAGTGTTGACTTACTTATAGGTTGCCACGGCATGCAAATGTGGACAAATATTAAATAGAAAAACCTAAATCTAAATTATATTTACTATTATTATAAATGATTAGAGAGAAGCTCTTATATTAACTTAAATTAACTTAAACAACCGAGAAAGAAGAGATAATTTTCCGTTTAAAAACAAGCGGTTTGTCGAAGAATATGTCTGCAGCATGACTTATTCTGTTGAATTGACGCTGGATTCTATTGACGGTAGAATGGTGGCCAAGATTTGTTTTGCTACCCCTTATGAAGAACGGAGCATATCTGCTGGCACGAGGGAGCTTGAGTGGGACGTTTATATTTATTAGCTTTAAAAGTTGAATACAGTCTATATCGAAATTAATAAGTTTGTAAATAAACATACAATCTAACAAAAGTCTCCGATCCTTTAAGCTGTTCATTTTAAAAAATGCCAATCTCGTTTCGTAGCTAGGAAGATCTTTGACCTTACAACTTTGATAGGAGAGATGCCACATGAAGCGCTTTTGTATGCGTTCAATCCGTTTAATATGTACATCGTACCGTGGCGACCACACCTGGCTACAATATTCTAAAATTGAACGGACTAAAGACTGGAATAACAAAATTTTAGTGCTTGGTCTTTTAAATTCTTTAGTATTCCGAATCACAAAACCCAACATTCTGAAGGCCTTCGTGGCAATGTGGTCGATATGTTCGTGGAATCTGAGCTTTTTATCCAGAATTACTCCTAGGTCTCGAATTGAGTTTACTTCCTCTAAAGCGATCCCATCAATGGTATATTTCGGAGACTGGGTATTTTTATTCCTCGAAAAGCGAATGTGTTTACATTTATCGGTATTCATGGACAATCCGTTGCCACTACACCAGCGAGCAAGACGGTTTAGATCGTCTTGTAATAATATGGAGTCACTATTCTGTCTAATTTGCATGGATAGCTTCATATCGTCGGCATAAAGGAAACAACTGGCGTGTTTGAACACCGACACAACGTCATTAATGAAGATGTTGAACATGATCGGCCCAAGATGGGAGCCCTGAGGGACGCCAGAGGTAGCCAGAAAAGGTTGCGACGAGAAACCATTCACTACCACTCTCAACCCTACGCTGAGCGAGGTAAGAGGAAAACCATTCTAGAAGTTTGCCAGAGATACCAAAGAAAGAGAGTTTACGTAATAAAATTTTGTGGTCAACAGTGTCGAATGCTTTGCTAATATCTGTATATATAGTGTCAACAGATATTCGCGAATCCAGAGAGTCAGATACCTGTTGCACGAAAGAAACTAGATTTGTTGTTGTTGATCGAGATGCCAGAAAACCGGATTGCTGAGGTACAATTAATTGTTTTATGTGCCAGGACAAAATTGGGCACAGCAGCGACTCGAACACCTTGCCAAAAAACCGATAGGATGGATATAGGTCTATAATTTTTTATTGATGAAGCATCGCCTGATTTAAATATTGGGACTATTCGAGCTTCTTTCCACAATGATGGAAAAGTACCTGACGTCAGAGAAGCGTTGAAAATAATAGTTAGAGGCCAGGCCAATAATTTTGAGCATTCCACTACAAATAGAGGAGGTATACCATCAGACCCAGCTCCCTTATTTCGGTCCAGTCGTTTTAATTTCTGTAATATCTCGTCCTGCGAGAATTGTATATTCGTGAGAAAATTAGAGGTGAATGCCATATTGTCGATCGCTGAGTATTGATAAGTGTGGTTTTTATATACAGAAGAGAAAAAAGAGGCGAAAAGGTTACAAATAGAATCCCCATCACTAGCCTTGGAGTCACCAAGACACATGATTGGAGGGTACGTATTACAGTTTTGCTTTTTGTTTTTAAGAAAGCTCCAGAAGAGTTTAGGATTTTTAGCCAATGATTTTTCTAAGTCTGAAATATATTTTGAATAGCAGATATCGGTCAGTTCTGTGCATCTTTTTTTAACGTATAAAAGGCAAGTTCGTCCAATGGATTTTTATATTTGCGATATTTAATTCTGACCTTATATTTTTCTTTCAGTAGACGAATAAGTTCCTTTGTATACCAGATTGGATACTTTTTTGACACTGGTCTGCTTTTTGGTACATATTTAGAGATTGTGAGCCTTATCAGTCTGTAAAATGTATCAACCATATCATCTACCGAGCAATATGAGGACAACTCAGACTCCCAAGAGATCATGCTCAAGTCTGACATTATTTTGTCATAGTCTGCTTTTCGAAAGTTAAGTCTATTGTTAATAGGGTTAGGAGATAAAACTGGATCACCGCAACATAACAAAGTGCATTCCAGGGGTGCATGATGGGGGTCGAGATTAATCAGTGGAAAATCGCTGCGCACTACGTTGTCAACAGGTAAATTTGAGACAATGATATCTAATATCCTACCGTAATCGTTCCTTACAGTATTATATTGTGTGAGGTTATTCAAGGAAAGAAAATCAAGCAGCTTGTAATCTAGTGAGCTTCTCCCGATATGATTCGCCAAGGGTGTGCTGTCCCAAACGATGTGACTCATGTTGAAATCACCAAGAATCATACATTTTGAGCGAGACTCTAAAATACGACTAGTATTTTCACTAAAATGATCGAAGATATGCTGTTGCACGGGTGGGGGAATATAGACTGCGCACATCAATATCTTTTCGGCTATTCTATCTTTCCCGCGAAACTCTAATTCGATCCACAAATCCTCGCATTTACTTTCGAGGTGATTTAATCTACGTGAACAGATATGCTTGGATACAGCAATTAGCACCCCGCCACCCGATTTCCCTTTATGAAAATCGCTTGTTTCTCGGTCGCGCCTGTAAACTATGTAACGATCACTAAACAGTTCCTTATCAAAAATTGTACTATTTAGCCAAGTTTCACATAACACAATAATATCCAATCGCAACTCAAAACATTTCTATAAAAATCAGTGGTCTTCGTACGAAGACCCCTAACGTTCTGATAAAAAACACTTAGTTTATTGAATTTTTTAGCTTAATACATTTTGAACACAAGAAATAAATACAATATTATAAACAACTATGATAAACGTTCCAGAGTTGCTGCGTTTCTCACAAGTATGTATTCGGATGTATCCGTTTTACGCATGTATATTCGGCCACCCCTAACCCATACATGTTTATAGTTGAGTTCCTTAGCGCGGGCGCGGGCTGTAGCGTGTAGATGTTTATTCTCAGGCGATAAATTTTCTACCACAAACACCTGCCTTGGTTCGGATCCAAAACCTAGATGTCCTGTATTCAATCTGTCTTGGGGGTGGCTTTTATTGTATTTTGTTGTGGCAGCCAGGAAGCTATCCCAAACTCGTGGACTGCTCATCTTACTAGAATTGAGCGGGGTCGCTGACTTTCCGGGTTCTTCTTCGCCACTCGCGAGCAGTAAGATATGTCTGAGTCATTGATAGGGCAGGAGACGGTCTTACCCACCTGTTTTATGACAGTCAACAGGTTCTCAGCGTTACGTTCAGGGACACACTGGATCTCCAGGTTAGATGCGCGCGTAATTTGCTCAAGATGATTAAAGCGGCTGCTGAGTGTGTTTAATTCGTTACGGAGGGCTTCCCTCTCCTTTACAACGACGTCAATTTTAGTCATGCAAGTGCTAAGGTCACAGTTCATTTTATCAAAAGAGTCGTGTATGAAACTTATTGACTCCGTGAGGGAACCAATCTCATCCTTAAAAGCTTTCAACTCCCTGTTGATGTCTTGTCTTAGATCTGTAGCAAGCTCCCTCATAGCAGCACGAATTTCATCCTGAATAAGCGTGCGCATTTCCGAACGGGTGACGAACGAATCAGAGCACGTATCTGATGTAGTAATAGGTTGAGTTGAGGCCGCGGCGATCGACTTTGAACCCGTTGTGGTCGGCTTTGGACCCGAGCCTGACGGTCTCGACGACGCAGATCCCGATGTCATCTGTTTCGGTGCTTTCTTTCCGCGATGCATGGTAATATTGTTTACATCGAGATCGGGTTGATTGGCGGTTATCGAACGAACCGGTGTATGCGTGTTATCAGTATGCGGTTTTTTCATTTGGCATTCGGGCATATCCATACCGACCTAGCCGACGACGAAAATGTCTTCAGTTCCGCATGCGATATAGTAACGCACAGGGCATGGTACAACGACCCACAAGTGCAACATTTTAGATGATGATGATGATGATGACGTCTGCCACGAGTCTTTGCGTTTAGTATGTGATAAATACGGGAATAGGGGCTCGAATGGGGCTCGATAATTAAAGACGTCTTCGCACGTATATCATTTTATTGACAAGCACTTGACAACCGACACATCATTCATATGCCCATAGACAACGCCATAGAGCATACCCAACAGTATGATAATATTTATTGTTACAGGTGCCGAGTCAGATGATGCCAGTGGTAGTCCCTAGCATGCCAACTAGCGCCACATCATCCAAAGGTTAGTTCTGTGTTTATTATAGACTTTTAACAAAAAAATATTAAAAGATCGCCCTGTTGATGTAATGGTTTAAGTACCGGGCCATGATTTAGCAGTCTTGGGTTCGATTCCCGAGTCGAGCAATAAGTATGTTTCGAATTTTTCGAACATAACTCGGATTTGTGATCACCAATCCGCATTAGGCAAGCGTGGGGATTAAGACTTATCCCATCATAGTAATGATGACTTGATTTCTATGATGGAGGCCTTTGCCCTGCAGTGGGACAGTATATAGGCTGATAAAAGTATCAGAAATCAGAATAAAAGTAAAGACTTTTAATGCTGAAAGTTGTCATATTGTCATACTGTGGCGAAGGCGGATGTCCTCATCTACTAAGCTGTATCATCGAAATGGCAAATGTTTAGGTAAATTATCGTTAAAATTAAACACTAAAGAGTCCTTGATTAACTTAGATGGCTAATTAAGAAAAAACATTGACACTTATTTTGATACGCTCAAAGACTACCAATACTAAAGTTAATGAACATTAGCTTAAATGACGTCTCTGAGTGCAGCCGTATAGCGCAGTTATATGCAGTGTAAAATAACAATCCGTTCTAACAGCTACTCATCCAACAGTCAACGCTTATTCCAATGGTAAATCATTATACCGCCGATTTTGACAGAATAATTAATATAGAAGGGAATTCAAAATGGCGGTCATTGTCACAGCTGTTTTTGATTTTTGACATTACCAGTATAACCCTACTTAAGGAAACGGGTAGGGCACACTAGCGACGCCAATCGATTCTAATTTTTAGCTACTATACCGGATCTATTTTAAAAAATTTCGAGGTTACAACCTCTCGGCAAACACTTATACTATTTATTAAATAACCAAATGTTGAGTCCGTTTTTGTACGCGAAAAATTGATTCACGCCAAAAATGGCCGCTTGTGGCGTGAATAAATTTTTCGCGTACGCGTTGGACTCAAAATTTGTGCATGGTTATTTTATAAATAGTATGAGTTTTTTCCAAGAGGATGTAGCCCTGCTATTGTGTAAAATAGATCCGGTTTAGTATCTAAAAGTTAAAATCGATATCGTCGCTAGTGTTGCCC